>SJYS01021172.1:345383-356593 GCA_006410695.1 Philantomba maxwellii
CTTTCTTATCTTTCCTTGCTATTCTTTGGAACTCTGCATTCAGATGCTTATATCTTTCCTTTTCTCCTTTGCTTTTCACTTCCCTTCTTTTCACAGCTATTTGTAAGGCCTCCTCAGACAGCCATTTTGCTTTTTTGCATTTCTTTTTCTTGGGGATGGTCTTGATTCCAAGGAAAAAGCTCTTGTCATCTCTAAAATCTGTCTTGAAGTTATAATTTTTAAAGAACTTTCACCATCGTTTGAAATAAAACTAGTTTTTATTTAAAATTATATAAACCTGAGAATATTTTCTAGCATTTTATTGTTCAGCTTTAAGGCCTTCAAAATACAAAATATTGATTTTAAAAGCTGATTATTATAGTATGATATAAGATCACCACTGAGGAAAGCTTGAAAGATATGAGTTCTGTATCTCAAACTGAATCTGAGGGAACTTGGGCCTTCTCAAAGTCGAGACTGAAAAATTCTCTTTTCCCACCCCTCTCTATGTCCCATGCTTTTTTATTAAGTATGAATTCTTTAAACCTGTAATGTCTCTGTTGTCGTACATCTTTTGTCATTGACCTGTATTTGTGAATTTATTTGTATACATTCTGTCAGTCATGAATGATCAACATCTCCAATCATGGAGAAAAACTATCACAAACTGAATTCCTTCCATGCAGCAGCAATTTTCACATCTTCATGGGCTTCCGTTCTTCTATCTGATTTTGAATTTTTTTCTTTTTTACTTTATGCTCGATTACAGCGTAATTTATTTAACCCCGCCACTTCAATCATTTATTTATGGCTGAAGTCAAATGTCCATCCGAGGCCTAAATTTGAAATGCTAGTGTCTTCAGGGTTCTGGTGATATTTCCTTCTGTGCTGACTTCTATGCTCACTGTTTCAGGTATCATTTACACAGTTACCTCCAAGGTCTATATCTTTCATTTTTCCTCTGAGCTCCAGATCTGTTCTTCTGACCCTCCAACTTGAGCATCTTCATGTGGTTTTTGGACATGTTCAAGAATTTTGAAATAAATGTATTATCTGACTTGTTCACAATTAATTTTCTTTTTCAAAACAAAATTATGTTAGTAATGTTATTTTGATGTTTACCAACCATAATGATTATTTTTAGCCTTTTCATGGTATAAAAAGAGGATTTGGGAAGTGATTAAAGGTTTCCTTTTTATAAGTATGAGGAGGAAGTTAAATTAATATTGTAGTGTTTTAATAAAACTTTATAGTGTTCAAAAGCACTCTGATATCTGTTATTCATTAGCTAAACTTGTAGTGATGAAAGAGGAGAAGAAATGGGACTGAGACACATATGCCTACTCTCTTAAAGGGTGAAGACTGCAGAAACGATGACACTTGAGAGCTTATTTTAGTAGTATGTTCACAACACTTAATACCTATATGCTTGGTACACAGTTAATATTTAGCATAACAAAGAATTAAAAATATTCAAGTGTCTTTTAATATCCCACTTCTGTTCCTGGTGCTATATTGTTGTGTTAGTATTAGTTGCTCAGTTGTGTCTGACTCTTTGTGACCCCATGGAGTGTAGCCCACTAGACTCCTCTGTCCATGGGATTCTCCAGGCAAGAATACTGGAGTGGGTAGCCATTTCTTTCTCCAGGGGATCTTCCTAATGCAGGGATCGTGCCCCAGTCTTCAGCATTTCAGGCAGATTCTCTACTGACTTAATCTTGCCTCAGATACCATTTTTGAACCTTCATCATTAGAAATGAACTCTGCCTCCCTTTTCTTACTAACTTTGTACTGAGTACTGGAGAGTGTCTGTTCTCAGGAAGCTTCCATTATATGGAGGGAGATATGAAAATATGAATGCTCACATCACCAGGAACTAAGAGCTCTAGTAAGAAATAGTATATAAAATCTATAACCAGTGGTTCATATGGCACAAAACAATAAAAAATGCCCCCACTGCAAAACCTGATTTGTGTGTCCAGAGATGTGCAGCTTGGAAATCCTGGCTGGTTTGGAGATGAGGGATAGAAAGCTGGTGAACACATGGGCAGGGCCTTCAACCAGGACTGGAACAGGAAAGGCCTCTGGGAAATCTGCCCAACAGGTAGGGCACTCCAGTGAGTCTGTCAAGGGATGGATGGAATCTAAAGCAAAACTTTATGGGAAAAACGATACATGGACATAGAGGGGGTTGAAATTATGTGGAGAAAGGAGAAAAACTTGGTGTTTTCATTATTTTGTTGTTTGTTCTTACAGGACATATCCCTGTCACTGAAGCCAAATATTTTTTCTTTGTTTTATTTCTCCCTCTTGACATACATGCCTTCAACCTCCACCTGCTCCAGGTCTCTTACTATGCCCAAAACTGTCATTTGTCAGTTCTAAGCTTTGTTTACCTCTTTTCTGATAGACCCTGTTCTTCCTTCCCTACCTCTAACCACAAAGAAAGGTCATAAATCACTTTGAAAGAGAGAAAACTTACATCTTAAGTATATAATAGGTATGGATTTTATGGTTAGGAAAGCTTTTTGTACTGGCCACTTTCTAACTTAATTTTAAATAGAGACATTTCAAATTGAGTTTGTGCATCAAGTGAAAAGATATTAAAGTATCCATATGAAAAACTGGAAAATATGAAAGAAAATTAAAGATAAAATCCAGTCTAGAAATTGGTAAAATGGATAATAATGCTTTCCAGAATAAACAGTATAAATGGAAATTTTGAAGGAAATGCATAATCATTAAATACATAAATCATTTAAATGTGTTTGTGCTATAATTTTTCTCTTCATGCATCTATTTAGATTCTCTGGTTTATAAAGGGGAACTCTGGCTGGTAGTCCTGGTTCTTCAAGACCTCAGTCAAGTCAGTTGTTAAGTGAGCAGGTATCATAGATGACTTTTCAGCTGATCTTGGTGTTTTGTTATTTATTTACTTATTTTAGGAAATACGGAATACTAGCTTTTGTTTTATTCTTTTCTTTTGACATTATTCTTATCTTTTCTCCTAGGCATTTAGAGAAGAAATTGCACCAATCAACTTAAAAGTTAAAACAATGAATGATTTATCCAGTCAACTGTCTCCTCTTGACTTGCACCCATCTCTAAAGATGTCTCGCCAGCTCGATGACCTTAATATGCGATGGAAACTTTTGCAGGTGTCAGCTGATTCCTCTTCATAATGCATGCTCACATCTTGGTCTTTAAGCCCTACCCCACTGTTCTACCACTTGCCATTCTTTCTTCGGTCTTTATGGGTTGTATTTAATAATGGATTTCTAGCATATGATGACATTAGTTATTTGTCTTTCTGTATCTTGAACCCAAAGGCCTCATTTACTTTTGAATATAGATTTTAATGTAATTTTATAGCATTCTCTAAATAGGATTTTTGTAGAAAATTGCAAAAGGTCAAATAAATCATAGTAATTGAAACCTATGGTAGGTCACAGAAACATTCTTTCCATAATGGCTCATAACGGAGTCATTTTTCTTACTTGAATCGTGTTTTTTTTTTTTCCTTTTGAAAAGTTAAGAAAGTCTCCATCCTTCTTCCATTGCTTGCTTTTTATATATCTTGCTCATTTTTTCCAGCGAGCATACTTTAGTATAATGGTATTTTACCTTTAGCTCTTAGATCTTAGTTGCTCTAATGTAGTTGTTTTAATATAGCTGAACATTTCAGTTTTAAAAGAGTCAAACCAGGAAGAATCTTGTTGAGTGTTACTAAGTATCTGCAAGTCACCACGTGTTCCAGTCAGTAATTTTTGGCTCAGTCTTTGCAGAGCTTTGTCACATTGACTGTCCAGTTTCTAGGAGTCATAATAATAATTTTTTCCCCTGAAAAGTAGCGGGATACTTTAAGTGAAAAGTGAAGGTGAAGTCACTCAGTCATGTCCATCTCTTTGCAACCTCATGGACTGTAGCCTACCAGGCTTCTCTGTCCATTGGATTTTCCAGGCAAGAGTACTGGAGTGGGTTGCCATTTCCTTCTCCAGGGGATCTTCCCAACCCAGGGATCGAACCTGGGTCTCTTGCATTGCAAGCAGATGCTTTACCCTCTGAGCCACCAGGGAAGCCCCAGTTAAAGTGGAAGATTGAAAAAAAATAATGCTTACTAGTCTCTCTATATATTTTGGACCTAAATTGAAGTGACCTAATTTGACAAGATAAACATGCAATTTTGAGGTAGCACATAAAACCATTTTATTTTAGAGGTATAATATTTTATAGCATGGTAGGTCCTGAATAAGACCTGTGGCCCACCAAGTGTTTTTAACTGCTCGGTTTTGTCCATCTCTTTGTGACCCCATGGACTGTAACCCACCAGGCTCCTCTGTCCATGGAATTCTCCAGGCAAGAATAGTGGAGTGGGTAGCCATTCCCTTCTCCAGGGAATCTTCCCGACCCAGGAATTGAACTCACATCTCCTGCATTTCAGGCAGATTCTTTATCGTCTGAGCCACCAGGAAAGCCCCATGATAGGTCCTGAATTAATTCAACTGTTGAAACACCTAGTGGTTTATATTTTCTTCATGAAATTGAAGAGGTTATAAATGAGTATATAGTATTAAACAGTCTTTTCTGTCTTTGAAAAGAATATTAATCTGGGATAGTAAAGCAGATTCTGTTAAACTTATACATGCTTTTCTACTGAGTAGAACAGAGAAGCATTTGACTTTTATTCTATTTCAATTGACTCTGCTCCATTTCTCTAATTCATTATCTTCATACTGGTATTGCTGTGGTCCATCTTGATTCCCTTGCCACTCTGCTTCTGTTGTTACCATCTGCAAAGATTAGAAGTCAAGGAATACATTATGCATGAAAAAGTTATTCTTTCATCCTGATCTCTGAGCTTGGTAACCACTAGAGCGCAGATGTTGCTACTGCTGCATCTGCTAAGTCACTTCAGTTGTGTCCGACTCTGTGCGACCCCATAGACAGCAGCCCACCAGGCTCCTCTATCCCTGGGATTCTCCAGGCAAGAATACTGGAATGGGTTGCCATTTCCTTCTCCAATGCATGCATGCATGCTAAGTCGCTTCAGTCGTGTCCAACTCTGTGCCACCCCATGGACAGCAGCCCACCAGGCTTCTCTGTCCACGGGATTCTCTAGGCAAGAATACTGGAGTGGGTTGCTCAGATGTTAGTTGCTGATTAAATATGAGGAGCTCAGTTTATGCTGGCTGACAGTGGTGTTAAATTTCAAGAGCAGTGTCTTGTGTTCTCTGGAATCTAAAAGTGTAGCATTTGAATGCTTTTGGTCACAACAAACCAAGTACCTGCTAATGTAATTTTGTTTACATTACCCAGTGAGCCAGAGACACCCAGTGAGCGTTCCATTTAAAGGCAGCTGAAAATAAGATTGGCAATCTAAGTGGAACACCTGACTAGCACTACTAGACAAAGACCAGGAAGAGGAAATGGAAATGTCAGTAGGCTGTGTGCAATTGTTATTGATTTGCAGTTAATTTCTCAGGGTACCAAATCCGCATTTTCAAAATGTAGAGAGCTAAGACTGTGTGTAAACAGATATATAGAGTGTATTATTCACCTGGTATCTACTTGAATACTCCCAAGTCAAGATGATAGACATGAACTTGGAGGAATATAAGTCATCCATATTTATATGTCCTTTCACTCTCCATCTATATCTGTCATCTGTCTCATCATCATTATCATCTATTTTTTTCCCTTGGAATATTTTAGATTTCTTTTTACAGCCCTTTTTACCACCTTCCTTACAAAAGAGAGATGAGTAGCCACTGACCCCATGGCCACATCTTTACTTTAGATGCTTTAGAGTATTACTGCTTTTGACTAAAGTGTTGAATAATGTCAAGACATAGCTTCTAACATCAGATGGATTGGGTGTGAATACTAACATTGCCACATAATAATAACTTTATTTCCTTGAACACCTCTTTAGGTCTCCATATATTTATTTGTAAAACAATGATTATAGTGAGTAATACTTATTCAATGTGAGTTTTGTGAGAGTTAGAAGAATTCACATAAAATACTTAGAAGAGTACCTGGCACTATTTACTGTTACTTGATGTTGAGTCTATTTTCAAGCCCATACTTTGATCCCAAATTTAGAAGAGTCTGTACCAGCAATCATATCTTGGGCTATAGTACCATTTATTATAGTACTTAAATCAAGGTTATTATTAAGGTCATTGTTTTGAAATCAAATTATTTCTTGTATGTATATGTGCAGGTTTCCGTAGATGATCGCCTTAAACAGCTTCAGGAAGCCCATAGAGATTTTGGACCATCCTCTCAGCATTTTCTTTCTAGTAAGTACCAATAAGTTGACTTCTAGTTAATTCATCAATTGAATGAATCAGCATATTATTTCACTTTCACTCAAGAAACTATATCCTTTGCTGTAAATATATGTGCTTTATTAGATGAATATAAAAAAAGAAGATCTCAACATCAGTGGCCGATCAATACCCAGTGCTTATTGGTTACTGTTTCTATCATCTGTCATGGTAAATCTTTGAAGTGAAGCAAAAACTAATTCATCTTTAGCTAAGGTTTTTCACTGAACCATCTGTTGTAATAACTAATATAGTATCCTATTGCTGTGCCATATGCAAAGATTTTGAACTTTTTCACGGTAAAGAAATCACTTTTATATTTAAATTTTTTAAATTAATTTTCCAACTAAGAAATGCATGTTTATTTTCAATGCACCTGGAGACTTAAAAAGCAAAAAAAAAAAAAATTCCCCATAAATCTCTGAGAAGATTCTGGTTTATTAGGCTCATTGCAATCATACTTAGCTTTTCTTCTAATTAAATATTGCAGATTTAGCCAAAGCACATATGTAGAGTTTTATGTAATAGTCTTCAACTGAAATTTTTCATTTTGTGAACTGACTGTTCATGAGATCTTTAATAAGTAATTTGAGCTCTTTATCACTCACTGCTAAGGAAATTAAAGAATATCAGATTCGGAGTCACCCAGATTGAGATTAAAATATTAATTTTCCCTTTTACCAGGACTGTGAAGTCCTGAAAGTTCATTTTTTTATCTTAAAATTACTAAAATAATACTTATTTCCTCTGATTGCCTTGAGATTTAAATAAGAAAACATACCAAGTTACACAAAACACCTAGCACAGTTCTTGGCACCAATGCTTTCTCTAAATGTTATTCCTTTCCTTTCCTTTTCTCTGGAAAACATATGTAAGCAAGCACTTAGTTTAATTTAATTTAAGTGAAGGTTGAAACTTAATGCAAAGCTTATTTTTCCAATTATGGTACCTTTGTATCTACAGCCATAGAGAAAACTGAAATAATAATATTGTGTCTTCCAGCTAAATTTATTGCATTTATATTTTCTCTTAATATTCATCATGCTTGATAATTTGCTTTACCTCAATTCAAGGTCAGGCTTTTCTTACTCTCACAATTTCAAGAATCCTAATCAGTCATTCCTGATTTTCCTGTCCTACGCCTCTCTAGTGCCCAAGCCAGCTCTCTCTAATGTGTTTCTGTCTCTCTGTTTCAATTCTCCCTGTCTCTCCTCGGTCCTCTCTCACCCCATCACTCCCACACCTGTTTCACACACCTGAGCTCTTAGGTAGCCTGTCTTTGAAATGTTGAGTCCTTCCTGGAATATGCTATCTACCTGGATGCAATAGTGCATGTCCAAAGTTTGGATACTCTCCATGTTCATGAAGTAAATAGGTTTGCTTCATTATTCATTAGCTATGAGTTACCCCAGATTGCTTGCACTTAATTTTATGGAACATAAAGCTATATGCTGAGACCAAAGTAAAGAGAACTTTAACAAACCATTAAGACTCTATAGTTCTACAGTGTATGTATTTATTAGTATTGATGAAACTGAACACTTTCACCTAGTAATCATTCTTTCATAATAAAAATCAAACTCTTGCTCTTCAGCAAATGAAACATTGTAAAAATTGTGAAACTCCAGCACATTGCCCTTCATTGCCTGGCATGGACAGTCCAGGAGGTCAGAGTTATTCAGATCAAAACAGTCATTAAAATGAATGGAGAATTGTACCAAAAAATCCCAATTAATAAATTTAGTAATTGTTATCCACTGCTGCTTGAAATCTTTGGCTTTATTAAATTTCTTGAACTTTAGCCATGGTTATGAAAGGAGCCTGTTTAGTTAGGCACAAAATAAAGACTGACCTATTAGCTTGGTGCCAGTGCTGCAAAGGGGTTGGCTCTCATGAGAAATTTAATATACCTAGTTCCACATTGTCATCCCCTTTTTATTCTTTCATGGACATAGTTCAAGAAGGAAATGCTCACACTTTAGAAAGAGAGGAAGGGTTGTCGAATAGAAATATTGCTGACTGGTGGTCTGAAATCCTGAAATCATGTTTGGGCTCAGCCATTTATTTTTGAGAAAGTTATTTCACATCTAATATTTAGTTCCTCATTGTTGGCTTCCTTATTAACAGACATATTAAAAATGCTTTGTAAAGTTCAAAATGCTAAATAAAATATTAGTGAGTAGGATTATGACACCCTATTCAGGAGAAAAAAAAAATTAGCAACAACTGGTTATATGAGAACCTAGTGATATTTGCAACACTTTAGATGGATTTGCTTGTTTTTTTAGTTTATTTGCCAAAATTCCTTAAAGGTTCTAGATGCATAGGTACAACTCTACTTGAATAAGTCTTAAAATAATTAATGTAGAAAAAAATTTTATAAGTAGTAAATGGAATTATAAAAAATTTGTACCTCAGTAAAACGAAACATAAAATCTCAATCATAGTGCTGTCTAGTGTATAAAAGTAGGGAACTGTATTTCCTGTGCATTTCAGATGAAAATAAGTATTTGGAATTCTTCTATCTAGACAATTGCCTTGGTTCTTTAAAACCTTTGGGCTATGTTTAATTTTCTCCTTTTAAAATCCATATAATTGAGTTTGTTTAAATGACATCTGTACTAGTTACTCTATGCCTATGAAGCAAAGTAAAGAGTATTATTAGTGACCTTGAAAATTCAATCTTAAGAAATCTAGTTTGCAATATCGGTATACATAGATTGTAGATTATACCTAGATTTTGCCTAGGTAAAATTAACTTTGGTTTTAGCTTAATCAAAATTTATACAGCATATGTATTTTCAAATAAGTTTTAAATGTTGATTGTTAGAAACAATAAAATGTGATTTTTAAAAATATTTATATCAACAGGTTCAATTAGAGTTGGCATTAGAAATTGAAACTGTATTGATTCTTTCCATGCTTTAAATGAATCTTTAAAACCACTCTTTGTTTGGCCTAGCATATTTCATAATTATAGGAATCCAGCATTTCTCATTGAATTTTCTATAAAACATGTTCAGTTGTTTTGCATTAAGGCGTAAGACATAAGAGTTAGAAGTGTTTCCAATAACCTCCATTTGTTTCTTCAGCTTCAGTCCAGCTGCCATGGCAAAGATCCATTTCACATAATAAAGTGCCCTATTACATCAAGTAAGTTGATTTTAATTCTCCTTTATGATACCAAGACAATAAAATTGTGTTAATAACTTAAGAGGCTTTCCCCATGTAACTTTAAAAACTGGATTTCAAACTTATTATAGGAAGGAATTTATATGTTTATATGAATATAGAGAATATATATTTAATATTTGAAAAAATTAGTTTTAAAATCGGACTGATATTTATAATTCATTATATTAGGCTATAGGTAATATAGCTGATATTTTTATAAAGCAGATATTAAAGTATTTGGGGAGAAATTTTTAAATATTCCTAAATATCCTTGACATAATGAATACAGTTCTCCAACTGTATTGCTTCTAAGCCATTTTTGTCTCCCAGAAATTCATCTAAAAAGTACTTGTACTCTTCTCACTTTAGTCCACCAAAAAGAAACAGGATTTTATCATTAAAAAGTTCAATATTTTCAAGTGTTTTCTCAAGTTGTGGAAATTATCTGCAATTAGTTTAGGCTTAATATCCTGCACTTTTGTTGTCAACTTGACAATTTCTCCTTTTTTACATAGTAAGTTTTTCCATATTATGTAACATTTTATAAATTTTGTATAATTTATACAAGGTCTGCATAGGATTTGATCCTTGCCTTAGTCTGTTTGTTGTCATTGGGCAGAATGGTAAAATACATCTTACACATCCCTTGAAGTGTAAGTTATCAATTTACAGTGTGATTAAGGTGATGAGAGTTGTAGTTGAATCTATTTTATATATAAAGTGACGGTTGCTTCATTTTGAGAGAAAAAGTTCACTATTATCTGGAGCTAACTGTGTCTCAGATTAGTCCTATGACCATAGGCAATTCAGGTGAAGATCTCTCGGCCGTTTCCTTTATATCTTTCCTAAAGTGGCATGTGGTATCTCCAAAATTTGTGCCAAGATTAATAGTCTATTTTTCCAGTAGCCCTCTTCCTAAAAACTTTGTGTGGGAAATCAAAATGCTTACGAAATACCATTTTCCTATGAAGGTTTTATTGTGGCCTGAAATATATCCTCATATTTTAAAAAACAAATAATTTTGCCATAGTCATAGCAAATATAATAAGCAATATATATTACATTGTCTTAATACAACTTAATACTTTTATCAGTGTATAATCTACCATGTGCTGAGTTGTAACAAATTTAGTAAAAGGTAGCAAAGTGGTGGATTGGTATCAAATGTATGCAGGCATGAAGGGAAAGAAGTCAGAGGCTCAACAAACTGACATTTTTATTAAGGGAAGATGCTCTGGAAATAAGTTTATCTGTACCATTTTTCTAGAATCCATATATATGCAGTAATATACAGTGTCTGTTTTTCTCATTTTGACTTACATCATTCTGTGTGACAGACTCTAGGTGTATCCATGTCTCTACAAATGACCCAGTTTTGTTCCTTTTATGGCTGAGTAATATTCCACTGTATATATGTACCATATTTTCTTTTTTAAAAAATTTATTTATTTTAATTGGAGACTAATTACTTTACAATATTGTAGTGGCTTTTGCCATACATTCACATGAATCAGCCATGAGTGTACATTTGTTCCCCATCCTGAACCTCCCTCCCACCTCCTTCCTCATCCCATCCCTCAGGGTCGTCCCAGTCCACCAGCCCTGAGTACCCCGTCGCATGCATCGAACCTGTACTGGAGATCTATTTCACATATGATAATATACATGTTTCAATGCCATTCTCTCAAATCATCCCACCCTCACCTTCTCCCAGATTCTGAAAGT
>SJYS01021172.1:378279-395222 GCA_006410695.1 Philantomba maxwellii
CTTTCACTTTCATCAAGAGGCTTTTGAGTTCCTCTTCACTTTCTGCCATAAGGGTGGTGTCATCTGCATATCTGAGGTTATTGATATTCCTCCCGGCAATCTTGATTCGAGCTCGTGTTTCTTCCAGCCCAGCATTTCTCATGATGTACTCTGCATATAAGTTAAATAAGCAGGGTGACAATATACAGCCTTGACGTACTCCTTTTCCTATTTGGAACCAGTCTGTTGTTCCATGTCCAGTTCTAACTGTTGCTTCCTGACCTCATATTGCAGTATACAAATATATCAAACCAACATGCCGTACACCTTCAACTTACACAATGTTGTATGTCAGTTGTGTCATGGTCCAGGTGGGGGTTGGAAAAGAATTTCCAGGTATGAGACAGAATGAGAGGGAAATAAAGTTTATTAGAATGGGAGATGCTGTTAGAACAGTGGGCCAGCTCAAGGGAAAACCAACATTGAATGGGGTCCTTAGTCCACTTTTATACCTAGGGTACAAGGAGTGGGATAGGGGTCTTGTAGGTCATTTGCTGATTGGATGAGACATGTATACTGGGTGGGAGAAGAGTAAGACAAATACCTCTCCCTGTGGGGCAGGAGGGGAGACAGGTTCTACTGCTCAGGAAGACCTGAAATCCATTAATAGTTACAACATGGGGGGAGGGAAGGGCGATAAGGGTCTATTTTTTCCCTTCTTGCATTCCAAGAACCTCCTTGGTTTTATCTGCTGTTTAATCCTTGAGTCACCACAAATTGTATCTCAATTAAAAAAACTTAAAATTTTAAAATTTAAATATATAAAATAAAATTTAAACTATGGAAAATCTTGACTTGTACAAATATAAAAAGAGCATTCAGTAAATAGTAAGGGAATGGATAAGAAATTCTAGCAGGTTCCAAGGGGAATACTAAATATTAGTCTTTATAGTTAAGTAAGGCATGCTGAAATGAATGGATGCAGAGCTGACAGACTGGTCAGTATCCATCAGGACAATAATCAGTTGCATTCGAGTGGACACAATTTGCGTTTCTGTGGACAAAAAATCATTTGCATTGCTATCGGTTTTCTTCATTTTGTAGAGTTTTAAATAGCTTAAAGATAATCACAGCTACACAGGTGTATCACTCACTAATTTCTGGCCCACATCAAAGGCCTTCACGGTTTTTCCTGGCGCTAGCAGGCTAGGCACCTGCTTGGTTATATGTCATATATTCTCGCTGTTGTTTGCATCACATGATCTGGACTTAACTCCTAATTGCTGCTTTGGTGGGTTTTTTGATTTTTCATTTATTTTTAGACTCCTGTGTTGGTTCCGTCTTAAAAAGAGGATTTTTAGGAACAAAATTGGAATTTTATTTTACAGTTTGTCAAGTTGTACAATATTAAGTTCTACTCCTCTTTCATATTTGAGATTGGCCAGAACCTAAGCTTTGTTATTTTGGGGGGAAANTGCTGCTTTGGTGGGTTTTTTGATTTTTCATTTATTTTTAGACTCCTGTGTTGGTTCCTTCTTAAAAAGAGGATTTTTAGGAACAAAATTGGAATTTTATTTTACAGTTTGTCAAGTTTTACAATATGAAGTTCTACTCCTCTTTCATATTTGAGATTGGCCAGAACCTAAACTTTGTTATTTTGGGGGGAAAAGCTACTTTTATTCTGTTTTGGTTGCCTCCTCTGGGAGGACTGGAAGCATTTTGGCAGGAGGAACTGAGCAATCCGCAGCTGTTCAAATACTTTGAGCCTTTGGATTGATTGTGGATTTTGCTTTAAAACCCTCCCCCCACTTAAAAAAAAAAAAAGAATGAAAGAAAATCCAACAGTCAATTGCATCTACTACTTTTTTAAAAAAACTGTTGTTTGGTAAGCTGTAGTTTTACTTTTGTAACCAGAGGCTGTGTTTATTTTCAGCGTTGGCAGTTCTGCCTAATGAATCAACTGGTATTGAATTCACAAGGGGAGGTGCCGTTTCCAGCCCTCCATCTGTTTGCCAAATGTGTGTGTTCCCTCAGCTCTTAGTGGTGGCTTCACTAAAAAGAGCCATTAGCAAGCGGGTGTTCTCACTGATTTCTCAGTCCTCTGTCTGACTGCTTGCTGGTATTTTTCCCTTGTGGTTCCATAGAGGTTGTTTGCCAAAGCACCACACTTGTGATTCTAGAGAAAGTATGTGTCTGTTTGTTGTTTAGGTATAAAGTTTGGCTCTGCATTACTCATAGTTTTCTTGAGCCTTGGTTTGGTCCTTCACGATGGGGTGTCCGTCTCTAAGCAGCAGTGTTGCATGGGGATTGAAATTACTCCAAAGAGGAGACAAGAGCTCCAGTGAATCCTAGTAGCCTCTTTTAAAAACTGGGAGCCGGTGATGAATTTCTTTGGATTACACTCTATTTTCAGCAAATCCTTCTTTAATTCTTATTCTTCCCTTTTCTTTTAAAATTCTTATTGGTAATAGGGAGGAAGTTGTTTTATTAGCAAAATTTGGAGGTATCTTTTTCATGTTTTACTTTCATTTGTATTAGGAGTCTTTTAGGTCAGTACTTCTCTTCAATGTGCCGATGAATCACTTGAGATTTTGATGAGATGAAGATTCTGATTCTGTCAAATTAGGAATCTGAGATTTTGTATTTCAATTCAGCACAGGCCCCACTATGAACAGTAAAAAAAACCTCAGGGCACATAACTTTGGTACTTTTTCCATGGTCTTTGGAATAATTTAGATAGTCAAAGGGTAGAATGATTTGGTTGGTGTTTAGTACCAAAGTATTTGGAGATATTTGCCTTCACACTGGTATCAGAAACCAGGTACAGGTGTCAGACAACTTTCTAACTCTTCCCAAGACAGACCTTCACATTGAACATGTTATTTTGTTTGAGATTTTGAAATTTCTAGGACATTTTACATACCCAATTTTAAATCTAAACCTGAAATTTTTTTCAAAGTAAAGTATGAGTTATTTGGGAGTTCTATTACTTGTGTACAAAAACATTGATTATGTTCTTTTTCCAGGGACATGCCTCACTTCTTGATATATTACTTAGGCTTTAAAAATAATTTCCCTGACATTTGATTGTATGAGTATTTTAATATCACTGTCTCTTGTGTACTGTGCGATTTTATTTAGCCTACTAAACAGTTTTATAAGAACTGAGTGTTATCTAAGAAGTCTTTTGAGTACCATTAAATGTTATTACTCTATTCTGATCTAGATAATGAACAGTAAACTATTTTAAATAAGGCCACTGACCCACTGAAGAGCTGTTCACCACATATACACACAAAGAAGGAACCTAATTTAAGTACTGTTGATCTGTATTACCCTCACCTTATTCCCCCAAACTTCTAATTAGTTTTGGAAGTTACTGAAAAAGAGAAAGTACAAAAACTTGCTTTTAAAGCAAAGGATAAGGATCATGAGAAAAAACTGTTCAATACTTACAAAAATGCTGGCTAACTGGAGGAGGCTAAAAGAAGACTATGAAAATAAAATGGCAAAAGAGAAATGCATATGTCAGGAGAGAAGAATCTAGATGCTCCTGAAGAGCATGTCAGGGGAGAGAAACAACTTTTTCTCCACTCTCTTAGGTTCAGTTATTGGGGGCCTGTGAATTAAGGTGACAAAGGGCAAATTTGCAGGAGAAAAGAGTCTATTTATGAATGCAATCTGCATTCAGTGATGAGTAACTCAAAAAAGTGGTTGCAATTTAGGGCTTATATACCCAATGCACTAGGGGAAAAGAATTGGGTAGAGAAAGGCTCCTATGAGAAGACCCAGTAGGTTTCTTTAGGAAACACACGTGTTTCTTGAGAACAAACATGAGATAAGAACGTCTGTGATAATATTTGTTTGTGCAGGTGTGAGTGTTTTTTTTTTTTTCATAGCCCTGAAACTCTCTTGGAGAGACTCTCTTGGAGAGCCTTGTTTCCAGAAGATACTACTTCAAGTCAGATAAAGGAAGCTCTGACAAAGCTTCTTTTTCCATTTGTTGACTCTCAGATGTCTTCAACTTAGGATAATCCTTGTACTAATCTTTGTGCTGTAAGGGTGTGAGGTCTGAGTGAATCCCCACAGGAGAAGAGGGCACATTTACAGTGAAAGAAAGACTGGACCCCACAGGAGAAGAGGGCACATTTACAGTGAAGGAAAGACTGGAGGTTAAAGAGGAGGNGATAATCCTTGTACTAATCTTTGTGCTGTAAGGGTGTGAGGTCTGAGTGAATCCCCACAGGAGAAGAGGGCACATTTACAGTGAAAGAAAGACTGGACCCCACAGGAGAAGAGGGCACATTTACAGTGAAGGAAAGACTGGAGGTTAAAGAGGAGGAAGACTCAGTGGATTGTGTGGTGGAGGTGTTATATTCACATTTCTCCTCATTTCCCTCTTTGGAAATTTGATTAGAACTCCTAAAGTTTAGCGACTCTTCAGAGCACTTCTGCTCTCAGAGAATTTATTCTGAATGAGAATCTACATCAGCCGGACACAGTAGAGTTACTTTGGAGCCTACACCTGTCTGGCTACCTCAAGCCTGAGGCTTCAGGGTCCGTGACAGTCACATTTTACACCTAGGTTTTAATCTTTAGTTGTAATTCTTTTTGAAACAGATAAAGCATATTTATTCCTCTATACTGTCATGATATAATTGCTCAAACAAAAATCTAATGTTGTTTCATATACTAAGTATTGGTTGGCCAAAGTGTTCATTCAGGTTTCCATAAGATGTTACAGAAAAACCCAGATGAAATTTTGGGCCAGAACAATAATAACTGGCCGCATAATAACTGGAAAAACCCAAACAAGCTTTTTGGCCAAAACATTAATAAGCCTAAGTGATCCATCAAGGGGATAATTTTGTATGCATTCTTAAAAATTTGAATAAGAATTTGGTTTGCCTATTTTCTGTGTGGCAATTACTATTTTATACAGTCTTATATTTAAATATATTATTTTTTTTTTCCTAGTCATCAAACACAGACAACCTGTTGGGATCATCCTAAAATGACCGAACTCTTTCAATCCCTTGGTGAGTGTTATTTTAGTTAATAGTAATTAATTGACTTCAACAACTGAGAATTGTATTTCTTAAATGGACNTTATATTTAAATGTATTATTTTTTTTTCCTAGTCATCAAACACAGACAACCTGTTGGGATCATCCTAAAATGACCGAACTCTTTCAATCCCTTGGTGAGTGTTATTTTAGTTAATAGTAATTAATTGACTTCAACAACTGAGAATTGTATTTCTTAAATGGACTCTAGCCACCAATTTTCCTTACATGGCATATTATGTTTAAAGGATCATGTCATGGGCATGTAAAAGCAGTTGAATTTCTAAGGGCAAAGCAGTAAACAGATTTTACTTTTCTTAAGAGAACATATGGTTCACAATAGCGTGAACTCAAGAAGGTTGATTTTAAAATAAGTATAATTGGTTTTACCTCTCATATTGTATCATCTTAAGCTTCAGCTCTGTGTGAAAACAAAAACAATAGAGTACAGCAGCCTGTAATACACTGCTTCATATTTACTTTTTGCTCACTGTTTATTTATTAAATATTATTAAATTAGCTTGTTTAATTTTTTGTCTAAGTAATCATTAAAAGCTAAATTCACTTTAATAAAAATGCATGAGAACACGTGAAATGAGAATCCTAACATTGTAGATTTCTAGGAGAATATGGCTGTGAGCTGATTATTATTACTGCTTCTTTTAGGTCGTTCCAGTGGCTTTGAAAGAGTTTTCTTACAGGGGATCTAAAGTACCCCTGGAGAAGGGGAGTGGCACCCCAAGGCTCTCATTCGGACTGCCATTTCAGCAAGGAGGGGCCACTCCTTTTATCTCTTTCTATATCAGGCTTCTGTGTGAGCTTTCTCTTGGATGAGTGAGGGCAGTTCCAAAGGCTGAACAAACAGAAGACAAACCTGGATTGTTTTAGTTTGAAAATGAGCACGCCAGTGTTAAGAATTAAAGACTAACTCTTCTAATCTCGCTTATGGATACTTTGTCTTTAGGAGACAAAGAAATTCCAGTGTCTTTTTTTCTCAACTTGATGCTAAATCTTTCAGATTTTTTTAAATTAAGATAATATATAACATTACATTAGTTTCAGATGTACAACATAATGATTTGATATTTGTATATACTGTGAAATGATCACCATGATAAGTCTAGTTAACATCCATCATCAAACATAGTTACGTAATTCTTTTTCTTGTGATGAGAATTTATAAGATCTATTCATTTAGCAACTTTTGAATAGGCAATAAGGTATTATTAACTGGAGTCAATCTATCATTTCTAAAGATTTGAATATTGATTGTTGTATAATTTTAACCAGAGTGATTAAAGGGTGGAAGAAGCAAACAGAGCAGGACAGAAGGAGCATAGAAATAAGACTAGCTTTGCAAGTAGTGAGACGGACAGCCTATGGTGTGATGTGATGGAAAGTCAACAGGCCTTGTTTCCCTTTCCTCATTTCCCTCCTTTTCCTGTTTGAAAACACTTTCTTGAGATCCATATAGCATTGCTTTGGAAAGTATCTCACCATGGTGCTAATGAACATTTAATTATTTTCTTATAAACACTGTGGATTTTAGGAAAAGACCTTTTCATGTGAAAAGACATAATAATTTTCCATCATTGAAGTGAACAGATATATTCTTGCCATTCAATGTAAGTTAAACAATCCTAAGCACGCTTTTTGAATGTGTTCCATTTTCCATTTCAGCTGACCTGAATAACGTACGTTTCTCTGCCTACCGTACAGCCATCAAAATCCGAAGACTCCAAAAAGCACTATGTTGTGAGTTTATTCTGCCAGAGTTAATCACTCTGTTGTTTGGATTGCCTTTCTTGTTTCTTTTTTTAAGACAAAGATAAATGAAGAGGGTGATGTGTTTGTCGAGTTAATCTGATTTTCAGTGTACCTCACTCAAGGAGTTGGCTGTGTTTCTGTGAATGCTCTATTATTTACCCCATCAGCAAGTATGCAGTAGTAAAACAAATGAACATATGCCATTCTCAGTTGGAGAACAAAATTAACCAAAATACAGGAGTCACATAAAACGCTTTTTCAAAAATTATGCTGCCACCCAATTTAAAAGGATTAAATCAAGGAACTGAAGTAGTAGATCATTGCCTTTTTAGTACTTTGTATTCATCTGCAGGATTCATTTCGAGCATAGGATTTGAAACAGTTTATTCAGAGCAATCATATAATAAAGAAATACTGAAAAATTATATTCCTGATCCAAATTTGAATTGACCATTGTTGTCATTCAGTCACTAAGTCCTGTCTGACTCTTCGTGACCCCAGGGACTGCAGCACACCAGGCTTCCCTGTCCTTCACCATCTCCCAGAGTTTGCTCAGATTCATGTTCATTGAGTCAGTGAAGCTATCTAATGATCTCATGCTCTGCCACCCGCTTCTTTTTCCTTCAGTCTTTCCCAGCATCACGGTCTTTTCCAGTGAGTCAGCTCTTCACATCAGGTGGCCAAAGTATTGGAGCTTCAGCTTTAGTCCTTCCCATGAATATTCAGGGTTGATTTCCTTTAGGATTGACTGGTTTGATCTCCTTCTGTCCAAGGGGCTCTCAAGAGTCTTCTCCAGCACCACAATTATGTGTTCATTTAAAGCTCTGTGTTCATGTAACACAGTGTCTTGAGACATTTAATATTATTAATATGAACTTTAACCTGTAGAGCGTATGTTCATAATGGTAGTCTATGATAGTTTTGGGTTTCCCTTGTAGCTCAGTTGGTAAAGAATCTGCCTGCAGTGCAGGAGACCTGGGTTCGATCCCTGAGTTGGGAAGATCCCCTGGAGAAGGAAATGGCAACTCACTCCAGTATCCTTGTCTGGAAAATCTCATGAACAGAGAAGCCTGGTGGGCTGCAATTCATGGGGTTGTAAAGAGTCAGCCACGACTGAGCAACTAACACACGTACATGATAGTTTTACTAAAGGATTATTCCTTCTCTCATAACCTAAATTTAAGTATCAATATGAATGCTTTGCAAGAGAGTATAGATTCATGCTATCTGGATTCTATTTGTAGCCTCTATTCTATAGCTTTAATGATTGCGTCTACTCAAAGAACTTTTAGGCCTTATCAGGTAGTTATTATGGAAAGTGACATGTGCCTTTATGTTTATAACAGCATAACTTGAATAATTCCAAATATTCTTGTTGCTACCTTTTGTTAACAGTTGTTGTATGTCTAGGCCATTCAGTNAGATTCATGCTATCTGGATTCTATTTACAGCCTCTATTCTATAGCTTTAATGATTGCGTCTACTCAAAGAACTTTTAGGCCTTATCAGGTAGTTATTATGGAAAGTGACATGTGCCTTTATGTTTATAACAGCATAACTTGAATAATTCCAAATATTCTTGTTGCTACCTTTTGTTAACAGTTGTTGTATGTCTAGGCCATTCAGTGAAGCTTTGCAGGTTACCCTTAGAAATGATATATTAAGGTTAAAAATCTGCTAGGTCAGTAGAAATTAAAAGTACAGTTTAAGCTGGTTATGTGAGGAGAGTTGAGGAAAGAGATGTGTAGAACCATTCCGAGAAAATATAACAAGGCAAAGCTTTAGAATAAGAAACACTTAAGCTATGTTTGGGCTTCCCTGGTGGCTCAGCTGGTAGAGAACGCACCTGCCAATGCAGGATATGCAAGAGATGTAGTTTCAGTCCCTGGGTTGGGAAGATCTCCTGGAGAAGGAAATGGCAATGCAGTCCAGTATCCTTGCCTAGAAAATCCCATGAACAGAGGAGTCTGGCGAGCTATAGTCCATGGGTCACAAAGAGTTGGACCCAACTGAGCAACTAATGTGGTGGAAGCTACATGTGGAAGAGCTGTCTGAAGGGCTGAAAAAACCTCCAAGTGAGGTGATGGGCAAGAGGCTGACATGGCCTGGAAGCCCATCATCCTCGGAGTGCAAAAGATGATTGGCAGATTGTAGCAGTCACAGCAAGGATGGCAGAATGACCAGTTCCCAAACAGAAAGCTTGCGCACTCTGGCTGGTGATCTGTATGTTCAGCTGGAAGGGAATAGGAAGTGAATTGGGAGCACACAGAAGGGATTTTAGGGAGCTCAGTCGGGCCAGGGTGCCAACAGTTTTGAAAGAGGCTCAGCTGCAGGTCTGGTGTCCAGCTGACAGACCTGGAAGGACTTCTCTGGCCGGATGAGCTGTAGAATGAGGACAGATGACTAAGCCACAACAATACTGCAGTGGGCAGCCTTTCCCTTCTCCAGGGGATCTTTCTAACCCAGGGATTGAACCCAGGTCTCCCGCATTGCAGGCAGATTCTTTACCATCTGAACCACAAGGGAAGCCCAAGAATCCTGGAGTGGGCAACCTTTCCCTTCTCCAGGGAATCTTCCTGACCCAGGAATTGAACCAGGGTCTTCTGCATTGCAGGTGGATTCTTTACCAAATGAGCTATCAGGGAACCCTCTCCATTTACAGGAGATGGCTTTGTATCACTGTGAACACAGGTATAGTTTTCAGTAATACTTGTGGGCAGATAAACAGATTAAACACATTTACTTGTTTAATTCTATAGGTTCTCTGACTCCTAAGGCACAAACTCTCTCCTTCAACTCATCCCTTCAAACTGGAGAGGAGCAGAAGAGACATGCCTCCCACCTCTAAACTAAATGACCTTTAGTGACACTCACTGAGAAATGGGCTGGGTTGTTTTTGATTGTAAACGTTCGAGGTGATGTCCTCAGGGCCACCTGGCCTCCACTTTCTCAGCTGTCTCTGCCCCCATTGAGCTCCTAGTGGGGCCTTGACACCCCTAGTCCAGCTCACCTGTTTATGATTAATCTGCTCCTTCCTCTCCCATCTTTTCCGTTTACTCAAAATGCCTTGACCCTTCCTCTGCAATCGTCTACAGCCCTTTATTCCCTTCCAATGCTGTTAAAAATTTACTTCTTTTGGAAACATTTACAAGCTAATCCCACCTGCCTCCAGCTTTTTCAGAACTTTATGATGGCCTGTAACGACTTTCTCTCCTATCGAGCGCCCGTCGCGTGCCTTTGTGTGACAGATAATGTGAGGAGGATTGCGCCGTCTGCATCAACACCTGCTTGGAGTCAACAGTTGTCTCTCATTCTGTGTAAATCTCCGCCCAGCATAGTGTCCTCACAAAGAGGGCATATTGTTGTTGCTACCATTGTTCTTTCATTTATTGGGCTCCAAGATTGGGCAGGGGATAAAACAAGAGAGACTTGGTTCCCACACTCAAGGATTGTAAATTCAGACACAACAGGTCTTGCTGTCCCCCGCATGGAACGGCCTTTACCTTGGCCAGCCTCTCCGTCCTCCTCATTCATCATGGCCCACCGTAGACTCTTGCAGTTCGAGTGGATGCTGAAAGGGCAAGCTCTGTTTTCTGCTCCTCCTGCCTGAAGAGCTCATTCTCTTTCTTTTTAGGTCCTAGTTTAACTGTCATGCATCTCTAACCAGGCTTTCTTGGCTGCTCTGCTCCAAATTAGGTCACTCCTGATTTTGCATCTCATAGATTCAGTTCTTTCCTAATGTGACACTTGTTTGTTCTTCAAGCTCTCACAGTGTTATATTTGATGTTTGGATATTTTCTTTATAGATTGAGCTACTGTAGAATGCTTTCTCTTTTGCGTAAGTTAGGAGATAGAGCAACTCATGGATGTATGTGTTAGGCGATATCAAGATCAAAGTACCAAGGGGACAGAGGACAAGTAAGAACTCAGGTGAAAGATGATGAAAGCTGAGAGTTGGAGGGGAGATGAGAACACAGATTTGTGAGGAGGAGGGAGAACTAAGGACTGGGGGATTTGGTACTTGATAGATTGCAGAGGGTGAAAAGAGAGTGTTAGGGTATCTCAGGAGTTACAGACTGATGATCTATGGATGGTAGTAACAGCTTTGTTCGGAGAAGGCGATGGCACCCCACTCAAGTACTCCTGCCTGGAAAATCCCATGGATGGAGGAGCCTGGTAGGCTGCAGTCCATGGGTCGCTAAGAGTCAGACACGACTGAGCGACTTCACTTTCACTTTTCACTTTCATGCATTGGAAAAGGAAATGGCAACCCACTCCAGTGTTCTTGCCTGGAGAATCCCAGGGATGGGGGAGCCTGGTGGGCTGCCATCTATGGGGTCACACAGAGTCGGACATGACTGAAGCGACTTATCAGCAGCAGCAACAGCCTTGTTCAGTCACTAATTCGTGTCATGTCTAACTCTTTGCAACCCCATGGATTGTAGCATAGCAGACTCCTCTGTCCTCCACTATCTCCCAGAGTTTGCTCAAATTCATGTCTGTTAAGTCAGTGATCCTATCTAACCATCTCTGGATTTCTATGTCATGAAAAGGCAAGACCTTTATTTGTGCGTATTAAGGTGGAGAGTCCTGGAAGAAGATAGTATAGCTCTGATTGGGAACAAAGCAGCAGGAATGTGGATTGGATATTCAAGCAGGAGATGAGAAAGAGAATCTAGAGTCTTCCAGAGAGAAGTAATAATTGCAGTAATGAAAGTGAATGAGAGCACCAGACTTATAGAGGGAAAGGGCAGACATGAGACCCTGAGCACCACTATACTTCTGAGATGTCTGGGGAAGAGGAGCTAGGAAGGATGCAGTGAAGGGATGGTTAAACAGTTCAAGAGGAGGAGAGTCGTAGAAGCCCAAGGTCAGATGCTAAACAGTGTGTGTTTTTGCAGAACCGAAGAAAGGTGATCCAATTCCATTCAACCCCCTTTGCTTCATTGTGGGTTTAAAGAAAACCCTTAAAAGTTGGTAGAAAATGATTCTTCTGTTTATTTCATTTGCTGCATGACTGAGCTGTCATTTGTCTCTCTTTGAAAAGAGAAAATCATCATTTTCTGTGATTTAAATGTAGTCTGTCATTAAAGGTACCTAAATGTGACACACTTCAGGGAGATGTATTCCTGGCTTAGGCACTAAGGTAAAGTGTCAGAATAAATCACTAAAAATTGGAGACATGGTAGTCTGTGGGATGTGGCAAATCACTGTCACAGCTACAAAGTGTATCACAAAGGAGGCTTTTCTAGAAGAAATTCAAGGACAACCTGATCCAGGAAATGGTCTTTTTGGAATTTGGTCCTTTGTCACTTCATGCCATGTGGGAATGTAATAGCGATGCTGTGTTGCTGGCAGAATTAGTGTTGGAATTCAGAAAACTTAGAACATTTTGGCAGTATTTGAATATGTTTCTCTGTATCTGTGTGGAATTATAGTTCTATGGCTCTGTCATTTATTATGCACTTCTCTTTGTCAAGCACTCTGAAGAACAAATTTGAATTTTACTCCTATCCTCTTCAAGGTTATAATTGAAAATAATGTACAGTGCCAAGAAATGGGGTGAAAATAATGATGAAAATTCTAGCTGGTTCTTTATATTTTTGTCTGACACCATCTAGAATGCATGTGACATTTTCACAGGCTACTTTTGTAATTAGCTGAAATTTTACTATCTGAAGGAAATGGATTCATCTTTTATCTAGATGTGTGTGTTTTATATTCTCTCTTTCTCTCTGTTGAAAGAAATAACTTCTCTGTTGATTTAGAAATCATTTTAATCTGTACAATTTTAAAGCAGTTCTTTTCCACTGTAGCTAAGGAAAAAAAATAAATCATTCTATGGGGTTTCATAAATGTCTTTAAAAATTAGTGGTTATTCAATGGTTAAAAACAAAAATACGAAGGAAGCTCTTTTTTTGTTATATTAAACTGTCAACATTATTTTTGAGGGAACAATTTTGTATCATGCAAAAAGAAAATTGTTTATATATAAAAATTTTTTTCTGAAGCTTATTTTTTTAGTGTTAAAAAGTTAAGTATGGCAATAGGGGAAGAATTTTATAATGCACTAGTTTCCCTGAGCAAACCTGAAGTTCACATGGGTTCTGTAACTTTCCAAACCTACAGGTTTACATTTAGACATTATCTCCATACTCAATAAATGTATAGATATGTGGTAGTTTGATAATCTAACATGTTTTCCTGTTTTCAATTAGCTAATGGTTGACTCAAAGTGAATTAAAAGAAAAGGTTATGTAAAGTTCTTCTATTTGTCCAAACTCTTCTTCTTGGCCTTGGAGGGCCTCCCCTGGGCCAGCATGGCCTGCCCCTCTGTGTGTCTGCCTCACAGTAACCATATGCCACCCAGTGTGTGACCACACACCATCAATACTGCCATCATCACTTTTTGGAACTGCCTAGACTTCTTTGAATTCTTGTCTTTTCTCAAGCAATTTTCTCTTCCTGGAATTCTTTCCTTGCTTTACATGGATCTCTTGTATCTCATCTGTTGTTTAAGGTCTATTTCAAATCCCATCTTCCCAGGGGGGCCTTTTCTAGGCTGCTTCTACTCTCATGGAAACTGAGGTCTTCTCTTAGGACATTTTCAGCAAAGTTATCAGAATGCTTATCCTCCTCCTCAGACTGGTGATCTTTGAGAGCAGGGCTCTTCTACTTTCTCCTCTGTGCCCACCCTGCATGCTCTAGCACCAGCCATGCCCATGTAGAGGTTCTGTCCGTGAAGAGTAAGCAGTGGAAGCAAATACATGAAGAGTCATGGCTGGGGGTCCTGGCCTGTGAGCCTCTTTTACCCCTACCTAGTTACAAGTTACATATTTGCCAAAGTGTCATGGAAAGCAAACCAGGTTGGGGCCAGATTTTGAGGGCCTTATAAACTAGGCTTGGGCTTCCCGGGTGGTGCTAGTGATAAAGAACCCACTTGCCAATGCAGGAGACATAAGAGACATGGGTTTGATTCCTGGCTTGGGAAGATCTCCAGGAGAAGGGCAGAGCAACCCACTCCAGTATTCTTGCCTGGAGAATCCAATGGACAGAATAGTCTGGCAGGCTACTGTCCATAGGATTGCAAAGACTTGGACACAACTGAAGCGATTTAGAATATAGATAAGGCTTGACTCAGTAGGCAGTGGAGAGCTATTATTTTTCTACAGAACCTGTTTTAGGAAAGCTATTATTTTTCTACAGAACCTGTTTTAGGAACTAAATATCTTCAGTGAACTTTGTATTTAATGATGTGCATGTGGAGAAACTATTTAAGAATGATCGGTTTCACAGTGATATAAAGAATGAATGGGAGAGTGGTGAGCGGGTTGTTCTCAGGAGTTTGAAGAAGAGCGGTGTCATATTCTAGATGTTCTACCATAAGAAATAGAGCTTCCCAGGTGGTACTGTGGTAACGAATCCACCTGCCAATACAGGAGATGCAAGAGACTCAGTTTAGATCTCTGGGTCGGGAAGATCTCTGTATCTGTTATGGTTAGGAAATGGCAATCCGTTCCAGTATTCTTGCCTAGAAAATGCCATGGGTAGAGAGACCTGGTGGGCTACAGTCCATGGGGTCACAAAGAGTCAGACACGACTGAGCGACTGAGCACACACACACACATACATGCACTCACACACACACACACACCCATGAGGAACAGACTTAGAGATTTATGCTTTCCTACATTCAAAAGTGGTGGCTCAGATGGTAAAAGCGTCTGTCTACAATGCAGGAGACCGGGGTTCGATCCCTGGGTTGGGAAGATCTGCTGGAGAAGGAAATGGCAATCCACTCCAGTACTATTGCCTGGAAAATCCCACAGACAGAGGAGACTGGTAAGCTACAGTCCATGGGGTCGCAAAGAGTTGGACATGACTGAGCAACTTCACTTCACTTCACATTTAAAAGTACAAAGAGGCTGAAGAGAGGAAAACCAGAAAAATAAAGTAGGAAAAACTGATATTCTACAGAGTGAAAAATGAGGTCATATTGAGAAGTGTCAAGAGTATAGATTCAAAAGTGTGAATGTACGAGATGTGGATAAAAGAAGAGTTTTCTAAATGGAAATGCTATTTATTTTTTAAAAAATTGAAATTAGCTAAAAAGGATAGATTCTTAAATTGAAGAATCAAGCTAAAAACTCAAGACTGGAAGTGACTTTGTTTCAATGTTGTTCTGTAATATAGTGACTGTACATATTCCTTTTTCTCACCTGCTTAGTGGATCTCTTAGAGCTGAATACAACAAACGAAGTTTTCGAACAGCACAAACTGAACCAAAATGATCAGCTTCTTAGTGTTCCAGATGTCATCAACTGTCTGACAACAACTTATGATGGCCTTGAACAGATGCATAAGAATCTGGTCAACGTTCCTCTCTGCGTGGATATGTGTCTCAACTGGCTACTCAATGTATATGATACGTAAGTTTGCATTTTTTCCATTAAAATATAATTGTTAGATGAAATTTTTTGATGATGTAAAATATCTGAATTTTTGTAACTGAATTTTTAAGAAAGTACTTTCAAAGTACTTTTCCCAGTGGAAATATTTATGTTAATTGTTGAGAAGGAATGACTTTCTAAAAATTGAGTTCTTAACCAACAATGGAACAAAAAAGAATGTCCCTCTATGATTTTAAGATCTTACTTCAGTTTATAAAGACTGTCAAATTTGTAGTGTTTTTAGTCTCCATGCTAGAGGAAGCCTAATGAAAAAAGTCTGATTTCCTGCCTCAATTTTTTATAGTATTTTTTCAAAAGAAAAAATTTAATACTTATTGTTTTGAGTTTACAAATTTGGTTCATAATAATCCACTGCATTTTGTTGTATGACTGCTTAAGAGCAATTTGGATGGCAGTTAAAAGGATTTAATTTCTCTTTTGGTATTGGCTTTATTTATTGCAATTGTGGTTATGTGTATATATTGTGTTTTAAATAACTTATGCTTTAGGCCACTCTAATNAAAAAGTCTGATTTCCTGCCTCAATTTTTTATAGTATTTTTTCAAAAGAAAAAATTTAATACTTATTGTTTTGAGTTTACAAATTTATTGGTTCATAATAATCCACTGCATTTTGTCGTATGACTACTTAAGAGCAATTTGAATGGCAGTTAAAAGGATTTAATTTCTCTTTTGGTATTGGCTTTATTTATTGCGATTGTGGTTATGTGTATATATTGTGTTTTAAATAACTTATGCTTTAGGCCACTCCAATATCTATAATTTAATTAGATACTCAGTGTTACATAGAGAGCACTCCCTACTTCCAGCATGACTCATTTGCCATTAATTTGACTTTCTTGAATGTGACAATGCATTTGTGAAATAATCAATTCTAGAAAGCCCTGCTGTGGGCTGACATTTCTGAAACATTAGGAATTATTCATTCTTCTGGTAGGGGGTTAAAGTATGCAAAGATGAAATAAGGAAATTAGAACTTTTGTTTTTCTCTCAGACTCTGAAAGTTATTTTCTATTAATTAGCTATATGAAAATTTGTGCTTGTCAGTTTTTTATTTGATTTAGAGTGATAGAAAATAGATGATGGTTGATAAATGCAAGCAGCTGATTGATTCCATATAAGAAGTAAATGATAGTTACAATAGCTTTCAGGATGATTTAATTAAAATTTCATTTATTCTTTTGGTTAGAAAAATCTTTTATCTTCCCTTACTTACGAATATCATAACAAAGCCTTTTTTAATAATCAAATCGCCATTGTGTGATTGAGAGCTCTTAAGAAACTCACTGAAGAACAGATAGCATGAATCTCCATTACCATAATGGACATGGGCTTTGCTATCTCCTTGTCTAATACATTTCATTTTGACTCTAATTTTTATACTTCTAGGATAAAACATGACTGTTAGCATTAATTCACTGTTAAATTGATCTTCAATTTTTTTAAACCTGTAAGAGACATTTCCTGTAGTAAATTCACTAAAATAACAGATCAATTAGGTGTTTTATCTACAAAGCTTATCACTTAATTTTATGTCTCAGAAAGCTATAGTTAAGAACTTCATTAGCTCTATGGAGTATGGTAGAGGTGTGCATTTCGATCTATATTGTAAGGAAGAACTGGAGAAGATGTTAAATTGCCCTCCTTCTTTCCGCATTATC
>SJYS01021172.1:412532-423206 GCA_006410695.1 Philantomba maxwellii
ACAAATGATAAAAATTAAATTTATTTTAATTGAATTTGCTTTCCCTATGTATGCTTTTAATTAAAGTCATATTTCATTATAATTACTGTGTCAATATCACTGAACTTGGTTTATTTGCTTGAAAATTTACTGTTGACAGTGTTAAATCTATCCTTATTCTCTTTAAAAAGGGGAGGAAGGCAGAGGAATGATACATTTTGAGCTGATACTCATTTATCAGGTGTTATTTGAAAATGGTTTTTAGGATCCAAAAAATATTTACTCTCCTTTCTTCTATTCTTGGAAAACTTCATATGAAAACCATTTAGAATCTGTACAATTTTGAATTTTTAGAACTTGAAAATTTCTTTCCAAAAAGCATTAGTTTCTATAATGAAGAAGATTGTTTTTATGTGAAGTTTCTCCCTACTCCAAAAGTAACTTATTTAAGTATGCTAACTTTGTTGCTGGAAATAATGGTAACAGTTTTATTCTTCAAAATGTTACAAGTGATGAAGATAAGCCAATACTGGGAGGGAGAAAAGCTTTTATTTTGCTGAATTAAAAATATTTTTTAAACATTGTTAAATGAATAGAAAAGCCTAAGAACTATGAAAGTATGTATTTTTCTTAAGTCCTTTACATTGGAATTAATGTAGTTTGCTACATAAAGTGAAGTAAAACAAAAATAATTTTTATCACTAATAAGGAATGAGAGTCTGATTGGGCCTAAAAAAGACAGTTTCTTGCACTGTTCAAAGTTTCTTTTGCAAAGTAGATGTGAGTCTAGAAACTTTAAAAGAAATTAAAATACCTATGTTTAATAAATACTGAATTTAGAAGTGAACACAAAAAGTTGAACAAATCTTTTAAAACTTAGAGATTTGCTACTTCAGGTACATTCATTCTTTTGACAAGTCATAAAGAAAACTAGGTTTTAGCGCTCTCTTTTTCAATAAGAAGGGAAACCTATTTGAGACCATTGAATGAATCCACGTGCATATATTGGCCATTTAAAAAGGAAATTTATATTTATTGGTCTGTTCATATACACTTATATACTACAGTAGATTGTTTTAGGAAACATGTGCTTAACCAGTTCCTGATTACAAACAT
Organism: Philantomba maxwellii; assembly: GCA_006410695.1. NCBI lineage: Eukaryota > Metazoa > Chordata > Mammalia > Artiodactyla > Bovidae > Philantomba > Philantomba maxwellii. The sequence continues at coordinate 413,628 of SJYS01021172.1, forward strand.
ATAGAATATCAAAGTTGTCAGAGTTCAGGAGACAAGTAATGTAATCCATGTCCACATGAGTTTTTTTTCAGTCTGCGTCGTTCGTTCGTCCCACACAACTAAAGGTATATTTTACTTAAAAGATCAGTATGGGAAGTTAACCGCTTGCCTCTCCTCCTTGTAGATCTCTTTAAGGAAGTGGCAGGGCCCACGGAGATGTGTGACCAGAGGCAGCTCGGCCTGTTACTGCACGATGCGATCCAGATCCCTCGGCAGCTGGGGGAGGTAGCAGCTTTCGGGGGCAGTAATATTGAGCCCAGTGTTCGCAGCTGCTTCCAACAGGTAAAAGTTTTTGAAGGATTGTTGGTGTATAGACTGTGTAGGGAATGGTACTGAGGATGTTCTGAGAAATGAAACAGGGGTCTTGGGCTGGAACCAGGTGGTGGAAGATGCTGGATACCATCCCAGGAAGTGTATATTTTAGTTCTTAAAGCACATTTAATTCAAGATACAGCAACCCATTCAAGGAGATTCACTGTCCCTCAATGGATAAAACCTCGAATCTTGACCATGCACCACTAGATTGCTATGATTAGGCCCTGCCTTTGCCCCAACCTTATCTTGCACCGCTGATCCCCTTGCTGTCTGTTGTCCAGTCATGCTGTTTCAGTTCCTTCATTCTGGTGCTAATCTCTNGGGGGAGGTAGCAGCTTTCGGGGGCAGTAATATTGAGCCCAGTGTTCGCAGCTGCTTCCAACAGGTAAACATTTTTGAAGGATCGTTGGTGTATAGAGTGTGTGGGGAATGGTACTGAGGATGTTCTGAGAAATGAAACAGGGGTCTTGGGCTGGAACCAGGTGGTGGAAGACGCTGGATACCCTCCCAGGAAGTGTATATTTTAGTTCTTAAAGCACATTTAATTCAAGATACAGCAACTCATTCAAGGAGACTCACTGTCCCTCAATGGATAAAATCTCGAATCTTGACCATGCACCACTAGATTGCTATGATTAGGCCCTGCCTTTGCCCCTACCTTATCTTGTACCGCTGATCCCCTTGCTGTCTGTTGTCCAGTCATGCTGTTTCAGTTCCTTCATTCTGGTGCTAATCTCTTTGGACATGTGCCCTCTGTTCAGGATGTTCTTTACCGTCTACCCACAAACTCTCTTCTCATTNCTCGAATCTTGACCATGCACCACTAGATTGCTATGATTAGGCCCTGCCTTTGCCCCTACCTTATCTTGTACCGCTGATCCCCTTGCTGTCTGTTGTCCAGTCATGCTGTTTCAGTTCCTTCATTCTGGTGCTAATCTCTTTGGACATGTGCCCTCTGTTCAGGATGTTCTTTACCGTCTACCCACAAACTCTCTTCTCATTGCTAATCCTTATTCCTTCTTTAGATCTTCCCTTAAATCTCACATCCTCTGAAAAACCTCTGACACCTTCAGATGAAGCTGTGTGTGCCTGCTGTATTCACCTGAATCTCCTCTGCCTTCTTTGCATGCTCATTAAAATTGATAATTACATACTGAATTATCTAATTATCTGTTTAGTGATTTAGTGGGTTAGTCTTCTGTATAAACCTAAGATCCATGAGGGCCTCCCTGGTAGTTCAGTGATAGAGAATCTACTTGCCAGTGCTAGAGACACAGGTTTGATCCCTGGATCAGTGAAGATTCCCTGGAGAAGGAAATGGCAACTCATATCAGGATTCTAGCTTAGAAAAATCCATGAACAGATAAGCCTGGCAGGCTACAGTCCACGGGATCTCAAAGTGTCAGACACAACTTAGCAAATGAACAACAAACCTCCATGAACAAGGGCTGTTTCTATCTTTTCACTGTTGTATCACTATCTACAGTGTCTTGAACATCATAGGTGCTTAATAGTTGNGTAGTTCAGTGATAGAGAATCTACTTGCCAGTGCTAGAGACACAGGTTTGATCCCTGGATCAGTGAAGATCCCCTGGAGAAGGAAATGGCAACTCATATCAGGATTCTAGCTTAGAGAAATCCATGAACAGATAAGCCTGGCAGGCTACAGTCCACGAGATCTCAAAGTGTCAGAAACAACTTAGCAAATGAACAACAAACCTCCATGAACAAGGGCTGTTTCTATTTTTTCACTGTTGTATCACTATTTACAGTGTCTTGAACATCATAGCTACTTAATAGTTGTTTATTAAATAAATGAATAAAATTGCCCTGAGCTCCTTATAGGCAAGATTTTTTAAAAATATTAAGACGTTGAAATTGCATTGTTTCCTTTGAGACATATGTACAAAAGGAGAATGATGTATATTCTCCTTTATATAAAATGTTATGCTGATCTAAGTTACTGTTATTAAACAGGAAAAGCATGTTTGTTTCTTTTTGATGCTTACTGTATAGAAAAGCATTTTAGGAATCTTACTACTGATGTTATGCATATGCATAAAGTATAAGCTNGTGGGGTGGGGCTGGAGGGCAAGTTTCCATTGTAGAGTTATCTTTAACGTGGTCTGATGATAGCAAATAAAAACACATGTTCTGAGCATTCTCCAAAAATAAATAGAGGCGATGAAAACATAGCCAGGAAAAACTTCCCATAAATGCCTCTGCCGCCATCTCCTCTAAATCTTTAGGACTCTGTGGGAAGAAGCTTCGTTGCCTGGCAGGAATCCTGGCAACAGCCCTAAATTCAAGAGATGTATGGGATGTTTGACACTGGCCTCTCCTTTCTCCCCAAGGGTGTGGCACTGCAAACTGAACAGAAATAGAGACTACCCTCAGTGACAAATAGCAGGGGAGTTAGTCAGCCACCTCAACAAGATAGGCAGGCAATACCTAGTCAGTCATGTCTGACTCTTTTCGACACCATGGACTGGAGCCCACCAGGCTCCTCTGCCCATGGAATTTTCCAGGCAACAATACAGGAGAGGGTTGCCATTTCCTTCTCCAGGAGCTTTTCCTGACCAAAGGATTGAACTCCAGTCTCTTGAGTCTCCTGACTGTCAGGTGGGTTTCCGGGAAACTAGACCATTCAAGTATGACCTAAATCAAATCCCTTATGATTATACAGTGGAAGTGAGAAATAGATTTAAGGGACTAGCTCTGATAGACAGAGTGCCTGATGAACTATGGACGGAGGTTCATGGCATTGTATAGGAGATAGAGAACAAGACCATTGCCAAGAAAAAGANAAAAAAAAAAAAAAAAACCTCAAAGAAATAAAGAAAGCAACATAAAGGATCTAAAGAAAATGACAAATATTGAAGATAGTCATAAAAGAAAAGAAAAAATGGAAAATATGGACAATGTGAGTCCATGAAGGAAAAACCCAAAGTAGAACAAGCACTATTAATAAAAATGCCAGAAAATAAGGAAAACTAATCAATTCTACTTCCAAAATTATTTTTAAAAGAAAAATCTTTCCACTCTCTAAAAAAAAAGAAAAAGTGAATCTCTATACTGAAAGAGTATATTAATGCCTGAGCTCTCCAACACTATGGAATATCCTGGTAAAATTACTGGTCTTTGAAGTAAAACGAAGTCTTTTGGTCATTTAAACAAAAAGAAGAAACTGAATTAGAAAAGAAAGAAAAATAACCATCAGACTTTTCAATACTGATGCTTTATACAAATGAAAATGGAGGAACGTACTTAAGAAATTCAAGGGAAAAATATATGAGCCAAGAATTTTATATCTAGAAAAACCAACTTTCTAGTAACTAGCAAAGAACATAGGAAATCTGTCATCAACATGTAAGAACTCAGGTAATATTGGTCCTATGAACACTTCTTGGGGAATTATTTGAGAGACCAGACTTCAGATAACTAAAGTAACTAGAGAAATAACATCCTGGGGACTGATGGATTAACAACATTAAATACATTGTTACAGACAGTAAAGAGTCTGCCTGCAAAGCATGAGACCTGGGTTTGATCCCTGGGTCAGGAAGATCCCCTGGAGAAGGGAATGGCTACCCACTCCAGTATTCTTGCCTGGAGAATTCCATGGACTGAGGAGCCTGATGGGCTACAGTCCATGGGGTCATAAAGAATTGGACACGGTTGAGCGACTAACATATACACAGCTTGAAGTGAAGTGAAGTGACCTCGCTCAGTCGTGTCCGACTCTTTGCGACCCCATGGTCTGTAGCCCACCAGGCTCCTCCATTGTAGAACTTAAACAAGACAACCAGGAAGAGGCCCCCTACAGGCCAAAGTTGGGACAGTTTGAGCTTCAGTAATAATATAGTTAACCCTTGAACAGCTCAGGGGTTCGGAGTACCAACCCTCCAAACAGTGGAAAATCCATTACAGTGGGTCCTCCTTATTCATGGTTTGTGTAGTGCTATTGTGCATATTCAGTGAAAAAAATAGTATATGAATGGACCCACGTATTTCAAACCCATGTTGTGCAAGGGTCAACTGTAATTGACCCTTTCATCAACAGGTGAAAACTCATAAATATAATAATCTATGAATTCATAATGATATTTTGAAACAATTTAAAAATTGGTCATCTTTGGAAGATGGTACGAAACCAATCCATTACAAAGCAAAGTGGTCAATAAGAGAGAAAAATCAAACATGTAATCTTGCCTTTCTTGAACTGTATTGCTGCTGCTGCTAAGTCACTTCAGTCGTGTCCGATTCTGTGCGACCCCATAGACGGCAGCCCACCAGGCTCCTCTGTCCCTGGGATTCTCCAGGCAAGAACACTGGAGTGGGTTGCCATGTCCTCCTCCTTCTGCATGAAAGTGAAGAGTGAAAGTGAAGTCGCTCAGTCGTGTCTGACTCTTAGCGACCCCATGGACTACAGCCTATCAGGCTCCTCCACCCATGGGATTTTCCAGGCAAGAACTGTACTACTGAGTAATTAAACAGATGGAGAGGATGTCTTTAATTTTTTAAACTATAAATGAATGATAGAAATCACCATTTAAAAGTCCTCATTGGATGGGTATAGGCATTTAGCATGAAAGGTGCTGCTGCTGCTGCTAAGTCGCTTCAGTCGTGTCCGACTCTGTGCGAGCTAGGAGTACATAATAGAGATGACCAGACATCACATGTCTCCTGTAATCCTATGAAACACCACCAATAATCTTGCCAGAAATGCAAACCTGAGTCTCATGTATTCTCTGGATCCAGCTGCCAATTTGAAGGAGCATGCTAAACTGCACCAAAAATGAGCAACCAGCAAAATCTAGACAATAGAAAATGCTACCGGTCGAATTGCCTGGGTTTCCAACAGATAAGTTGTAAGAAAATGGACAGTATGAAGAAGAAATCTGGTAGATTAGAAGTAACTTTAAATATATCATATTTTTTAGGACAGACATTGGAGTGATAAAACTACTTTTAAAACACAAGGAAATTATTGTTACAAAAATGAGGATGATGGCTTTATGGAGTTGGGGAGGGGTTGTAACTGGGACACGTCTTATGGAATGTCCAACAAAGTTCAATTTCCTGACTTGATAATATTTAACATATAATTTATTTTATTAAACCATATGTCTGTTGTATATAGTTTTATATATGTATGTTTTATTTTGCCATAAAAAGGATTAAAAATAAATTGATCCAGTACCAAACATTTTAAGACTGATTATCTCTGGGTGACAGAAGAACTGGTAATTTTAACGTTTCTTTTTTCTCTTTTGTGTGTATTTTTTTCTAATTGTACTTACACTGAACATTTCTTAGATATGCAATTTAAAATTAGAAAGTGACATTTCAATATAAATCTTGTAAAAATCAGCCACAGGGTATCTTGGTAGGACTTTATTTAAAATAAAGGGGAAATTCAGAATATTATAATAGTTTAATCAATGGCTGTGACTTCTTTTTCTTACAAAACTTAGAACTGTTTAGTTTTTCCTAGAGAGATGATACAGTGCCAGTCTGGTGAACAGACGTAGGTTTGCAAGTTTTCCTGACCTTCTTGATCTGAATCCCTCTAAGCCTTGGTGTCACTTTCCTTTTGGGTCAAAAAAGTGGTGATGGTCTCATCACACTTGATAGTAAAAAGAAATTCAAGGAAAGCTGTTTGTAAGGTGAGACTTCTGTGCTAATACATCACCCTCATTATATCTACTGAGATCTACAAAATCTTTTGTTCTTTTTATTTCTTTGCTTAGAGCAATAAATGAAAACCTAGTCTTTCAGGAAATGCATAGATAAGTTAAAATGCTGGATAATTTGTATAGTAATGAATGATCCTTTCAATTTCATCTTCACATCATACTATCAATAGCTGTTTGCTTAAAAAAGAACAGCTCTCCATACTAGCATGGAGACAGAGTTGAGTTTGATGATATTGATTATGTTAGGTGGGTGGTCCTCTGTTTGACCTTTTTACCAACTGTTGCTCAAGCACCTTCAAACAGAGAAATTTTAGGTACTATCATTAGATAGCAAATTAGATCACATATGTACAAATATATTTGAACCTTTTTTGGTGAGAAAATAGGCATAATTCATTTTCTTGGTTCTGTCTGAACTAAGGAATCACATTCCTGTGGGATGAATTACTTTTCACTTTTTCTTTTAATATTGTGTAAAGTTTATGGTGATAGCAAATTTAGTGCCCTTAGATTACGAGGGCACTTTCTCCTCATTAGCATTCTCATTTTTTCTAAAAATAAAACTTGAGCATTATCAGAAACCCCTTCTATAACTTTTTTGGAGGCAGGTAGTTGTTTTTGTATGCTTTTTTTTGTGGGAGAGAGAAGGGTTTTCATTGGTTGCCTGGTTTTGCTTTCTTCTTCCATATCGTGAATGTCTTTACCTAAAGAGTGTATGATGTGGAATGGGACTTGTACTTTTAAATGATATGTCATTTTTTCCCCATCAAGAGTTCACATTGAAACCCAAATAGAGATAAGCTAGAAGAACATTATGCTTAGTGAAAGAAGCCAGTCACAGAAAACCATATATTATATGATTCCATTTATAAGAAATGTCCAGAATAGACACATCCATAGAAACAGAAAGTAGATTAGCAGTTGCCAGGGGCTGAGGGTAGGAGATGGGGGTGGTAGTGGGGGCGGGAATGATTGCTAATGGGTACAGGCTTTCTTTCTTTTGGAGGTGATGATGCTATTCTAGAATTAGATAGTGATGATGGTTGCACACCACCATGAATATACCTCAGGGCCCTGTATTGTAGGCTGTCCTGGAGGAGGCAGACTGGGGAAGTGGCCTGGTGCCCTGCCCACCTGGCCTTTCTCCCACCCGCCCACTCAGGGTTGCCTGAGTTAGAGACCTGGATATGGCTTGAAAATCACTGACCCGAACAATATAAACTCTTTTATTGCCAGATAAAAATAGACCAAGTAAAAGCTGGAGGCCATTATTTCCCTATCTCCTTGTATATTAACAATGTGTTAAGAGCAGACACAGAAATAAATCGGGTCATAAACGCTTATTCTTGCATGGGGCCTTCTTTTTGTATTTCTATCATGGAAAGCTTCTTCCTTTTTTTTTTTTTCTTTTTACCAAAATATTCAGGATAAACATATCTATAAACTTAATGATCTGCGGCTGTGATACCCATTGCTGAAAGTCCAAATGTCCTTTATAGCAGTGATACATCTTTTTGCCTTTATTCTCAGGACCAGGCATTGTGTCTCTAAATGTTGCCTTCTTTATTCCCAGCTGTGATCTGCTCCTCTCCCCTGTTCTGCCTGGTCAGAGATAAATACCCCCAAACCAGCATCTCATAGCAACACTTTTCCCTGTATAGAGTGCCTTGAATTCTCCCCCCCCCCCAATTAGTAGCTTATTTTCTACACTTTATATTTGAGAAGGTCTGTATCTATATAGTGGAGGTATTATATAGTTTGTTCTTCGTTATTCAGAAAAAGATTTGACATTGTGGGTCTGATAGCAAGGTCCGGTGATAGCGTGGGCTTTGCTTACTATACATATTCTTTTAAATAAAGAGAAAACTGATGTATACATAGCTTGGGCTGATTTATGTTATCTCGGCTCTGCAAGGTTAGAGAATCAAGTAGTAGTAGTAGCAGTTGTTTAGTCGCTAAGTCATGTCCAACTCTCGCGACACCATGGACTGCAGCCCACCAGGCTCCTCTGTTCATGGGATTCTCCAGGCAAGAATACAGGAGTGGGTTGCCATTACCTTTTCCATAGAGAATCAAAAATTCCCTTAACTGTTTACTAGAAGAAAACATATTTAGGTGGCATGAGAGCAAATAGAAAGTAACAAAACCATGTAAGGACTGACTCAATTCAGTTGTTTCAAAAAATAATATTTTGTTAAGCTTCTGTTTGCAAAACAAGTTTGTGTGAATCCAGGGCATGCTTGTCAGGAGGGAAAAGACAGACTGGGGAGGATGCAAAGGCTGGGGTGGGGGTAGCAGGTGGCAGGTAGGTCAGTCACCCTAAATGATTATGTTAACCAATCACATTGAAATGCTTTTTTAAAAAGTCACATTTTATATCACCATTAGTAATTGAGTCCATGTCAAATGCATGCTCTGTGTGTGTGTGTGTGTGTGTGTGTGTGTGTGTGTGTGTGCTCCAGTCACTTAGTCATATCTGACACTTTGAGACCCCATGGACTGTAACCTGCCAGGCTCCTGTATCCATGAAATTTTCCAGGCAAGAATACTGGGGTGGGTTGTGTTTCCTACTCCAGGGGCTCTTCGTGACCCAGGGATTGAACCCACATCTCCTGCATTGCAGGTAGATTCTTTACTGCTGTACCACTTGGAAAGTCCCATGTCAAATAATTATACGTTTATATGGGTGGAAAAGAACAGAGAATCTGATAATATTCCTTGCAGAACAGAGAATCAGCGTGGCCCTGGTCTTTCTCTCTTGTGTACTGTTTTCTTCATGTCTAGACTACAATTTGTGCTAGCTTCTGTGAAATCGGTACAGGATATATGTATATATATGCATATATATATATATATAGGTGAATTATGAGGATGTGTGTGCCTCGTTACTTAGCTAAAATCATATAATATCCAGAATACATCATCACCAAGTGTTTAATAGCAAATTTCAGCTTTTTTAGTGACAGGAATTAATGAATAGCATTGCCAAAATTGATTTTAACGTATTGGGAAATGATTTACTTATTGCTTATTCTCAACAGAAAATTAAAAATTATAAGCTGATTGCTGGAAATATTTAATGATGAGTGTTGATTGCCATGTGTTCTCATGACTTTGTGTGCTATTCCAAAAATACATAAAACTACTGAAAGTGTTGTCATTTAATTGCATCAATTTACATCTGCTCTAATTTGATTGTAGATAGTTGTCTCCTTCCATTTTAATGAGATAAGTGTAATTTTTTTCAACCTCATAGACAACATCTGGGGAAGATGTACGGGACTTCACAAAGGTGCTGAAGAATAAGTTCAGATCGAAGAAATACTTTGCCAAACATCCTCGGCTTGGCTACCTGCCTGTCCAGACAGTTCTTGAAGGTGACAACTTAGAGACGTAAGTTTAATTTTACTATTAAACTTGTATCTGTATGTGCTCTTATACGTGATACTTTTATATTAGTGACAAAAGATAAATCTGATACCCCAAAAGAAACTGTGTTTTGGTAAAATGTTTCATCTACAGAGAG
>SJYS01021172.1:440193-461076 GCA_006410695.1 Philantomba maxwellii
CAGGGCTTCCCTGGTGACTCAGTGGTAAAGAATCTGCCTGCAATGCAGGAAATGCAGGAGGCATGGGTTTGATCCCTAGGTTTGATCCCCTGAAGGAGGAAATGGCAACCTACTCCAGCATTCTTGCCTGGAGGATCCCCATGGACAGAGGAGCCTGGTGGGCTACAGTCCATAAGGTCTGAAATAGTTGGACACAACTGAAGCAACTGAGCATGCACGCAGGCGAGGGCCAGGCCGGCACTGTTCTGAGCACTTTGCCCACGGTCGCTTACTCAGTCGTCCGTGATGCTCTTGTTCTCATTACACCGCTTTATAGAGGAGGAAATCAGGACCCCACAAGGTGGAGGAGGTTGCCCAGGATTTGTAGTCGGTGGTGAAGCTGGGATTCAGACTCAGGCATCCTGGCTCCAGGCACAGGCACCCTTGACCGTGCCTGACTGCCTCACTTCGCTGCCTCAGCTGATGTGGGAAGGGAGGGCTTCCTGCAGTGGGGGAGGTGGGAGGGTGAGAGCATCCACACGTCCTTCTAGTCCCTTCTGTCCTTGTTCTGCTTCTGTTCATGTCCATCTGTGCCCCAGCTTCACAGTCCGGACCCAAGGAGAAGATTTTGTAATTCAACATCTGCTGTGCCCAACCTCCCAAATTTGGTTTTTAGGTGGTCTCAGCTGTCGACAGTAAAAGAAAGCCCCTGCCTTGACGTACGAATTTTGATACTTGAGCTTGTAGTTCGAAGTTACCCCAGGCCCTTTTAGTTATTTGTATCCTGTCCTGCAATTTGAGCCATTCTCTGTCCCTCCAATCGGTCTATGGAACCAGTTCCCTGGCTCCGCACAGCATTCAGCTTCTCTGAAAGTGTTAGTCACTCAGCAGTGTCTGACTCCTTGCGACCCCACGGACTGTAGACGGCCAGGTTCCTCTGTCCATGGAATTCTCCAGGCAGGAATACTAGAGTGGGTTTCCATGTCCTCTTCCAGGGGATCTGCCCAACACAGGGATCAAACCGGGGTCTCTTATGTCTCCTGCACTGGCAGGTGGGTTCTTTATCACTAGTGCCACCTGGTGAAGCTGGTTAATTATTAAGAGTTGTTGACCCTTCATGCATCATGGGCTGCTACTTCTTCAGCCTAGGCCTGAATTAATCTCATGGCATTTTACTTCACATAAACCTAATCCACAGTACTTTTCTTCTGAAAGTCTAACTTGGAAATTGTAAAGGCATTCATTTTAAGGATACTAATTTTCTTTCAGGGCTTCCTGAGTAGCTCAGTTGGTAAAGCATCTGCCTGCAATGTGGGAGACCTGGGTTCAATTCCTGGGTTGGGAAGTTCCTCTGGAGAAGGAAATGGCAACCCACTCCAGTATTCTTGCCTGGAGAATCCCATGGATAGAGAAGCCTAGCGGGCTACGGTTCTTGGGATTGCAAGTCAGACACAACTTAATTTTCTTTCATTTCAAAGAATGAACCAAGCCTGTCTCAAAAAGAGACAGGACCCAGGATAGTCCTGGGAAATCTGAGTAGCTGAAACCCAAGGACATTTCCTTAGGTCATTGCCATCAGGGTATCTCACTCCAGCTCCCCTCTTGAGTGACCTTGTTGTATGTGGAAGGATCACATTGGGGCGCTGGCATGATTTGCACTGGCGTTGCTGTTTGCAACTCTGGAGCCTGGAACAAAACAAATCTTTAAAGGAAGGAAATTATTGTTATTTTTGTTTATGTCTTACTTGCAAAAGGTCATTCAATGAATCACAGTTCTTTTGTCGTTGGATAAGTACTAATTTTGTAATCTAGACAGTGTTTACTATGCACGACTTAAATACAGTGTAATGGTGTTCTAATTGTATTTCATTGGTACAGTCCCACATGTTGGTGGCATTTTCTGTTTTAGCACTGGGCATACTATTGATGTTAAATGACTTTAATCTGGTACCTCATGACTGTATAATTAAGAACTTAACTATATCTATTTTTATATTTAACTTTTAGGACTAGTAGTCTGTGAAAGCCACTTAAGACTACAATTATATGTTATATATGAATGATATTTAAATTCTTAGTTTTGGAAAAATTGTCTTAATTTTCTTCCAGACACCTTATTAAAAGAATGTAATGATAGAGATGATGATGGTAATTATATTTTTAAAATAATAATATTATGTTAAAGCCCCATACACTTCGCAAAAGAAATGAATCTATATAAATGTCGACAGCAAGATGCATCTCAAGTCAAATTTTAACTCTTAGCTGTTTGTATTTGTTTCACTATGGATAGTCCCCAGATATCTAAAACATATTTAGTTGGAGTTAATATTGAGCATTAAGTATAATTCCTGAGGTCAGGTGCCTGAAGGCATACGTGCTCCAAGGACATAAATGGATTAATGTTGGGGAATATAGGAGAGGCACCATGTGAGGGTCTATGATCCAATCATAGGTCTACCAAGGAGCTTATAGGGGCCAGGCTTTCCTCCAACTCATCTTATCTTTATAGAATTTTTTTTTTTTAACTTTTACTCTGGTCTTTGATTTTCTTTTAGGTGAGTTACTCATAGGAATTATATAATTAATTGTTTTTTAAACCAATGGAGCATGAGTTTATCACTCTTATTTATTACAATCCCTGAGATTACCACCTAATTTGGTTCTGTTTTGCATTATTGTCACTCTTTCTTTCTTTTGCATTATGGACAAGGTGCTTTGCTGTATATTTATATAACCTGGCTGGTCAGGGGAATGGCCAGGTTAGGAGGACTATAGGCATTGACCAGTATCTTTGGACATTATGGAGAGTAGGAGGCTAAACTTTTTTCTTTCTTTATAAATGATTTATTGTTTTGTTTTGATTTCTGGCTGATTGCTTGTGATTCTTTATTCTGATGAGATAAAATTTTCTCTGGGATGTATATGAGGACTTTTCTTTTGTTACTGCTTCTTTTTTTGCATACTCAGTCTTTTTGGTTTCTATACTCATCTTTTTTGGCCTAAGAAATATTTTAAATGTTCTACTTTACTCTTACTTTTTAATCATTTTATTATTTGTTTTATACACACTGTATCTTTCTAATTTGTCCATTTGTTCTGTCCATATATCTGATCTGTACTTTATAATCCCCTCTCGTTATGGTCTTTCTCTTTACTTAAATTGGGTGAAGTGACTCCAAGCATTACTGAATTAGAGTCTTGTCATCCTTAGCAGCTAATTGGTGTCCCTGTGATGTTGGTACATTAGCCTCCTAGCCTTCTCTGCTCCTTCATAATACGGTTAGGTTTAGGGTACAATAATAAATTGCCCATTTATTCCCTATCAAGAAAATACCCTGTCCCTCCTCAAAATGCACGTGCACACACCTCCTTGCCACGTTTCTGTCTGACCTTGCTACATGGGCATCCTAAGAGCTTTGGGTTCTGCTTTCAAACACTGCTGCCCTACAGTAGCTCAGGAGCCATTCTCCCCTCTTATCCTCATCCTTCTAAATTTAGGAGCAAGTGTGAGATTCTTCTCAAGGCTTCCTTATGTATTTCACAGTGATACCGCCTTTTTGCAAGTCTGGTCATCAAAGGATGATGCCATAGCTTATTTCAATCCTTCCCATCTGTGTTTCTTATTTCCAATTTATTCCCTTTTTATTCATTTGATAGAAGAAAGGTGAGATGAGGGAAGTTTACTGATAAAGGAGCAATGTAAACTAACAAGGGGCTCATTTGAACCTTTGCTTTGGCTGTTTTGCAGCCCTAACATTCATTATTTTCATTTGCTTCTTTATATCACTCTGATCTCAATGATTAGGACACAACTTTTCTAAGAATGCACTACCTCTCAGATGCAATTTCATGTCCTCTCTTTATCAGAGTAAACTGTGATAACACAAGGTTAGATTTTCAAGCGAGACTCAGAGTCACAGATCTTACCCAGTATCAAGCATGTTCATCAGCTCCAGGGCATAAGCGAAAGGTCCAGGCCTGCCCGTGCCACTCACCTGGTTCCTTCTGGCTGCAATAGGATGTGCCCTGACCCCAGGGTAACAGACAAGCTCTTTAAGGAATATTTACAGTCACATCCTTACACAGGAGGGAACTGGTTCAGGCATGGGATAACTCCGTTTTATACTCTGATTGCTACATAACTTACAAGATGTTTTTCTGAAGCCCTACCCTATACATGCTTCCCAGGTGACACTGGTGGTAAAGAACCTGCCTGAAAATACGGGAGACATAAGATGCACAGGTTCGAGAAGATTTCCTGGAGGAGGACATGGCAACCCACTCCAGTATTCTTGCCTGGAGAATAATCCCATGGACAGAGGAGCCTGGCAGGCTACAGTCCATAGGATCACAGAGAGTCAGACATGACTAAGGCGACAGCGTGCACGCATGCACACTATACATCCGTAGAGTCCAGGATTTGTTTACCAAAAGCCATAAAAAACAGATCAGGTACAATCTGCCCAAGGTATTCTGTAGCAGGACTCTCCTGCCAGCATTAACCAGGAAATCTATCATTAGCATATGTACAAGATCTGACTGGATCTCTGGGCTTCCCTGGTGGCCCAGACGGTAAAGAATCTGCCTGCAGTGCTGAAGACCCAGGTTCAGTCGCTGGGTCAGGAAAATCCCTGGAGAAGGGAATGGCAACCCACTCCGGTATTCTTGCCTGGAGAATTCCATGGACAGAGGAACCTGGAGTTCCCACAGTCCATGAGGTCGCAAAGAGTTGGATACGACTGAGCAACTGACACTGACTGACTGGATTTCTGGTAAAAGAAGGAGAGGGATTCCAAGCTTGCTGGTAAAGCATTTCCTTCCCACAAACATGTCAACTTTGTCTACTCTCGTATGCTCTGTTTCTGTCAGTTATTCCATTTGACCACAATAATACATCTAGTCCATTAGACAAGTAGTTAGAAAAATGGGAGAACCCAAGTGAATTAAATGGAATTCCTTGTTTAATACAGAATGATTGATCCTAGAAATGATGTGCTGATAATACCAAATAGAATAAATAGAGATATTTTATAAATATCTACAATTATAATTTATACTCAGTTACTTAAATGAAAGAATGTAACAATTAGCCTCTACCACCCTTTGGGTTACAAAGCATTATAAAATTGCTTTCAACAACATGCTAAAGATAGTGAAATCAAGTACTTGATCGGGACAGTGATTGCAAAATACTTTGGATGGTTTATAAATGACAAGCATTTTTTCTTGTAGTTCTGGAGATTGAGAAGTCCACGGTCAAGGAGCTGGTGGATTTACTGTCTGATGAGGAGACCTGGGTTCTATCCCTGGATTGGGAAGATACTCTGGAGAAGGAAATGGCAACCTACTCCAGTACTCTTGCCTGGAAAATCCCACGGATGGAAGAGCTTGGTAGGCTACAGTCCGTGGGGTCGCAAAGAGTCGGACACCTTATAGGGACGTTGAGTTTTAACGCAGTAGAGGCTCAGCAGCCAGCCTGACTGTCATCATTTCTACTTCCCCTGTGTCCAGCGACATCCACCTCCAAATGTAAGCCTTTGTGTGTATCTGCTTTGTCACCTCAGGGAGGACGAGCATGCTCTCATCCAGCAATACTGCCAGACGCTCGGAGGGGAGTCCCCGGTGAGCCAGCCCCAGAGTCCAGCTCAGATCCTGAAGTCGGTAGAAAGGGAAGAACGCGGAGAACTGGAGCGGATCATTGCCGACCTGGAGGAAGAACAAAGGTGTGCTAGATAGACTTCGGAGAAATCAAGACGTCTTTCACCCTGGGAAGACTTCTCATGGGAAATCCTTTCATACGCACTTCCACATGGCCCTTACCCATTCTTTTTTCAGGACTATTGTCCAGGCAATACCATGGAGGCAAAGTTTCAGAGGTCATTAACACACTGGGCAGCTGGGTGCAGATGACAGCTATATTTCAGGGTTCAGGGGTGCTGTCTGTTAGAACATCTATTTATTTAAAGCTATGGTTTTATTCACGCTTGCTTGCCTCATTGATAACTGTTTTTACCTATGAGGAAATAAGTAGCCTGGGCTACCTTTGGAGCTCACGGGCAATTTTGGAAAGAAGGTGATATGTCCAATACTAATTCCAGTTTTCGCTTCTCCACTAGAAATCTGCAGGTGGAATACGAGCANCTTGCTTGCCTCATTGATAACTGTTTTTACCTATGAGGAAATAAGTAGCCTGGGCTACCTTTGGAGCTCACGGGCAATTTTGGAAAGAAGGTGATATGTCCAATACTAATTCCAGTTTTCGCTTCTCCACTAGAAATCTGCAGGTGGAATACGAGCAGCTGAAAGAGCAGCACTTGAGAAGGGGCCTCCCTGTCGGCTCCCCTCCAGACTCTGTTGTGTCCCCACATCACACGTCTGAGGATTCAGAACTTATAGCAGAGGCGAAACTCCTCAGGCAGCACAAAGGTCGGCTGGAGGCTAGGATGCAGATTTTAGAAGATCACAACAAGCAGCTGGAGTCTCAGCTCCACCGACTTCGGCAGCTGCTAGAGCAGGTAGAGTGTGCGGAACCTGGCGTCCCCTGTCCCCACGCCATCTGCCCTAGTCCCACATCCCATGGGGCTCAGTCCCAGAGTCAGTAGAAAGATTCACTTCTGGTTTCTCCTCTCCATAGCTGATTTCAACTGGCTTAGAAATCCCTCTACAAACATCAGCATTAAATCCTCACTGGCACCAAAAAAAAAAANGTGTGCGGAACCTGGCGTCCCCTGTCCCCACGCCATCTGCCCTAGTCCCACATCCCATGGGGCTCAGTCCCAGAGTCAGTAGAAAGATTCACTTCTGGTTTCTCCTCTCCATAGCTGATTTCAACTGGCTTAGAAATCCCTCTACAAACATCAGCATTAAATCCTCACTGGCACCAAAAAAAAAAAGCATTTTTCCCAGCTTAAGATAGAATTGCTCATTCTTCTTTAACACTGAAATCTGTCTCAGCTCTGAATAGGTTAAGGGAAAAGATCCTGTCACATACATCTGCATAAATTACATTTGGGAAACATCTGTGGATATTAAGGGAAAGGAAGTGACCTGAACTCTTCATGCTCAAACCTCCTTCCCATAAACTATTTTCAAGAAATTAAGTAACAGATGTTTATTAATTTTCAGCTATTATTTCCTCACGTAGCACCATGTTTTATGGCAATTGTTTGCAAACTTTCTTGACAATAAAAATACAATTTGCATTATGATGAATGCATACAAGTATGATGAATACAAAATACTAATTGCTGTTACTAAAAAATACTGCCTCTTTCTATTTTCCTTCCCCCCACTTCTTCCTTCCCTCCCCCTCCTTCCCCTCTTCCCTTTCATTTTTCTTCTCTCTTTCTTAGAGTTGGTCAGGCCCAATTTTATAACTCATCAGTGGATAATAGCCTGCGATTTTGAAACACACTGTTCTTTGGGATATAAAAGAAGCATCAGATATAGTTTCTGCAATCTTGTCAGGGACCATAACAAGATAGTATGATATATAACAAGATAGTATCATCTATAAAGACATACACACTTTAGAGAATTAAGTAACTGATTGCATCTAGCAGCTGAAGAGCGGGGATCATGTCACAGAGCTAGCAGTGAAGATATCTTTGCAGCAGGTGTTTATTGTGAAGAATCCCAGATGATGGGCCTGGAACTTCCCTCTCCTGAAGAATCCCTGACACCAACATTCATGCTGTCTTTTGCTTTCTTTGGCCCATGTGGTGTGGGGGCCCCTAGACAGTGAATAGGAATACTTTTCTCCAGAAATGATGTATGAATCAAAGGCAGAAACAACTTTCTCTCCAGTGATTTTCTCAAATTTTAGAAAACCACCCTTTCACAGTTGCTTAGCAGTATCTTTTAACTTGTCAGAATCATTCAAAACAGTGTAATTTTTGCATTACCTATACAGCGGGCCACAGAACACCCCTTATACTTTCTGAATGTCTGTCACTGTTTCAGACTTTGCGTGAGACTGTTGGGAGAAGATTTATTTAGAAACTGTGCATTATTTAGACCTTCCCCAAGGCTTGGCAGGCTTTCTCTTAGTCCTTTGAATATTAGGTTCTTACCTTGATGTCTCACTCACATACAACAGAAAAACTATATTGTCAGTATTGTAAGTATGATGTTTCTGAATGGTGCCTAGACAAAGGATGACTTTTTCCTCGAACTCTTTTATTTAGAATATGAAGTGTATTAAGGACTTAGTGCACAGGTAGAATTGCTGTGGAAGGCAGCTGTGTTTGAAAGTTTTGTTTGCTGTAGCCTGGTGATGCTCTGAAGAGCTCCAAGGCTCTCCTGCTCACCCCCTGCCTCCCCCTACTCTCTTCCTCCCATTAGACTGAGCTGCCTAATGGCTCATGAGCCTTCAGAATTGCACAGTAATGCTTTACAAGATATCGAATATCTAAATAGCTCTGTATATTCTAGACTATAAGGCTCTTATCTCTTCTTAATGACCTAGCATGAATGCCAAAAGTTGATGGAAAATTCAACTCTGATAGTAAAAACTAGCAAAACTGCCAGACTTCAGCTAATATAGATTTAATGGAAACAAACAGCATCAAAATCAATGGAACTTCTGCATTGCCTTTACAATGAATCACACTTTTCTAATCTGACCATGTACCTGTCAATGTACCCATCACCATTTCAACCTTCCTGCCTTGTGAAGTATTTATTAGGTGTGTCAGATTCCATTCTAATCACTAGAGAAATACTAATTGATCACCTCCTTCACAAAACCCTCTCATGCAGATAGTCTTATCACCAACCCTAGTTTTTAAATTCAAAAAAATCTAGGTTTGTATAAATAAAAAATAGTTGTAAAATTGCTTCAGAATTAGACAGCTCTGAGTGACCAAGTTTGTATCCAAGCAGCTGAATCCAAAATCATGCTTTTCAAACACAGGGAACTTTATTCTGTACTCTGTAATGTCCTATATGGGAATCTAAAAAGAGTGGATATATGTATACATGTATAACTGACTCACTTTGCTGTACAAGAGAAGCTAACACAACATTGGAAAGCAACTTCAATAAAAAACCAAAAAAAAAACCCCCAAATCATACCCTTTACTGCTCTCCAATATTGCCCTTAAATATTGATTTAAATTAAAAATTAGCATAATTTTTTAATTAGGTAAATTTACTGGACGAGAAGCAGTGTTAATTTTAAAGATGAATGAAACACCTTTCCAAAATCTCATGGTTGACAGAAAAGTAACAGAACAATTGAGGGAATGCCCCTGACATGGATGGGTAAACCCTGCCATAAAACCAAGTGAATTCTTCAGAGTTCGCAGGTCCAAAGGGAAGGACCATTTGGTCCTCAGCTGATCACTAGTGAGTCCACCAACTGATGTTAAAGCGTATTTGAAAATGACTGAGGGTGACGGATGTTATGGGATTTAATTATCCGTAGTTGGGGAAGGGAAGTTAGAAACAGAAATGTTTTCTTTAATCACTTTAATCTTTAATCTGAATGTGATTTCAGCCTGAATCTGATTCACAAATCAATGGCGTCTCCCCTTGGGCTTCCCCTCAGCAGCCGGCACTGAACTGTTCGCTGGATCCAGACCCGGGCCCACAGTTCCACCAGGCAGGTCTGTGTCCGCAAGACTCGGCTACTTTCTCCCCTGGTCTACCTCCGGCTTTGCCATTTGTGCACTTTTCATGTTAAATAACACTCTTGCACATGCGTGCCTTAAGCATAAGGAAATTTGTATTCTCTTTCATCTCAGCTGAGTACAAAGCCATTTTAACAACACCAAAAAAAGCAAGCATTTTAGAATAATAAACTATAATGCCCTTGTTTGTGTAAGGTGTAGTAGTGAATCGAATTTTGATGAGAGGGGAAAAAGAGCTCCTTCCTTTTGGGATGAGCAACAGTTTATTTTGTTCTTTGCCTTAGGAATGATTTTTTTTTTTTCAGTAAACTTCTGTCTCTGAAATTTCATAGTTGTACACATTCAGAATAAATGACTAAAGAATATCACACCAAATATAGTTTTCTCTGCCCAGGGCTGGGGACTCAGTATTCTGCCTTCTCCATCCTAGTTCCCCCAGACATTTCTGGCTCACCCACCCTCATCTGAGGCTGAAGTCCCACCTAGCCTGTTGTTGGTCACAATGGGGACCTGTCACTGCTACGAGGATGGGCTCTGTCAACCAGGAATTCTGGAATGACATTTCGTTATTGATAAAATTAAGTTCTAAAATCCTACTGAGAACCCCATACTTTAACCACATTAATTTGTTAATGGGATACCTTTTGCTGCATATATCAAAGGAAAACCTACAATAGTGAAATTATTTTAAATTGTTAAATAAGAGAATTATTTTGCTGATTGTAGACTAAATAAATATCAAAATAGAAAGTATCTTATAAAATACTTCTAACTTTGTAGCAGTGTCAGCTAGCCTATGCTGAAGTCTCCATCAAGAAGGAAGAAAAAAATTGATGGAATTTATTTCTCATATGAAAATATACTTGATGGGCATCCCTGGTGGCTCAGTGGTAAATAATCTTCCTGTCAATGCAGGAGACACAGGTTCAATCCCTGGTCTGGGAAGATCTCATATGTCACAGAGAAACTAATAAGCCCTTGCACCACCACAACTATTGACCCTGTGTTCTGGAGCCTGGGAGCTGTAACTACTGAGCCCGTGTGCTGCAACTACTGAATTTGCAACGCCCTGGAGCCTGTGCTCCGCAAGTAGAGAAAAGCCCACATGCAGTAATGAAGACCCAGCACAGCCAAAAAGAAATGAAGTTATTTTTAAAATAGCTGTGCAAAATAGTGGAATTCTAACTAAGAAATAATATGACCGCATTACTTATTTTTCACTCGTGAATTTTCCCCTGGCACTTGAATTCTTTCTATAGAAACATCTAATACATTTTAATTATGTACAATTCTGTTACCAGAAATTAATGCAAAAATGATTTTGGAATTTTCCCCTAAAATTATTCTTTGCAAGGAGACTATTTTCACACGGATGTTTAGAGGCCAATACTGGCATTTTTTCCCCCCGCAGTTGGGTTTTAATGGAAGAGCGGATGTTAATTTGAGAGCGTCTGTTGTTCTTTATATCTGCAGGCACGGCGGCAGAGGAGCTGCTGGCGCCCCCTCATGACACCAGCACGGACCTCACAGAGGTCATGGAGCAGATCAACAGTACGTTTCCATCCTGTTGCTGTGAGTATGAAAGATCGTAACGCCACTGCTATGCTTTTTCCTTCCATTTCTTTTTTCCTGTGTGAGGCCCTTTGTCTTCTTTGGTGAGATAATAGCAGTATTGGAAGCGAGACTGAACATTATTTGAAGATAAATCGAGCTTTCCATATGTCAGCAAGGCAAACAAAGCCCAACCTGGATGCCATCACACCCCGGGGTGGAGGGCCAGTGCCACCCTGCTCTTTGAGAGCCTTTGATCTGCCCTGTGAGCGACAGCATAGGGCACATAAAACAAGCCTGTCTTTAAGGAGAAATTATCCTCTTCAGTGCAGGCCATAGTAAGAAAGGTACATTTCTCCAAAAGAGTGTTTTTTGTGGTATGCCAGACACAGTCTGAAAATAGCTTTTTCTAAGTCATTCCTTCTCTTTCCTTCACATATTGTCTGCTGATGTCAACAAGTTCAGATGTAAGAAGGGATTATTTTCAATTTCACAGTCCCCCCACCCCATTTTTTGATTTGGTGTGGGTTTGGGTTTGGGTTTGTTTTTTTTTTTCTTTTTTTTCACTTCGGGGGTTCTTTTCTTAAGGAATAAAATAGTCACTGTATAAAGGCCAAATCATTTAAAGCATGGCAGATTATGACCCCATGACTTTTCCATATAAACAACCAAGAGCCAGAAAATAACCAAATAAAAATCCCAGAGGAAACTGTATGATTGTTATTTATTGATTTTTTCCCCCAAACATTTTGTCTTCAGCACCTTGGCGTCTTGCAGTTTCTACTGAGCTGTCAGCAAAAACATTTCTGCTGTTTCAAACAAACAGCTTACTGTACATACATACACACTACTTAATGCTACAATTATATTTTAAATAACATTTTAAAGAAATCAGAATGTATTATTTAAAAATTTATAATTTTAGGGTGATTAACTCTAGTCAGCCATCACACTAAGATTTTAGTGTTACATATCAGGTGGTGCTAGTGGCGAAGAGCCCACCCACCTGCCCATGTAGGAGACATAATAGACTCGGGTTCAATTCCTGGGTTGGGAAGATTCCCTGGAATAGGAAATGGTAGCCCACTCCAGGATTCTTGCCTGGAGAATCCCATCAAAAGAGGAGTCTGGCAGGCTATGGTCCATGGGGCTGCAAAGAATTGGACATGACTCAAGTGACTTATGGAGAAGGCACTGGCACCCCACTCCAGTACTCTTGCCTGGAAACTCCCATGGACGGAGGAGCCTGGTAGGCTGCAGTCCATGGGGTCACGAAGACCTGGACGCGACTGAGTGACTTCACTTTCATTTTTCACTTTCATGCATTGGAGAAGGAAATGGCAACCCACTCCAGTGCTCTTGCCTGGAGAATCCCAGGGACGGGGGAGCCTGATGGGCTGCCATCTATGGGGTCNAAGCATAAGGAAATTTGTATTCTCTTTCATCTCAGCTGAGTACAAAGCCATTTTAACAACACCAAAAAAAGCAAGCATTTTAGAATAATAAACTATAATGCCCTTGTTTGTGTAAGGTGTAGTAGTGAATCGAATTTTGATGAGAGGGGAAAAAGAGCTCCTTCCTTTTGGGATGAGCAACAGTTTATTTTGTTCTTTGCCTTAGGAATGATTTTTTTTTTTTCAGTAAACTTCTGTCTCTGAAATTTCATAGTTGTACACATTCAGAATAAATGACTAAAGAATATCACACCAAATATAGTTTTCTCTGCCCAGGGCTGGGGACTCAGTATTCTGCCTTCTCCATCCTAGTTCCCCCAGACATTTCTGGCTCACCCACCCTCATCTGAGGCTGAAGTCCCACCTAGCCTGTTGTTGGTCACAATGGGGACCTGTCACTGCTACGAGGATGGGCTCTGTCAACCAGGAATTCTGGAATGACATTTCGTTATTGATAAAATTAAGTTCTAAAATCCTACTGAGAACCCCATACTTTAACCACATTAATTTGTTAATGGGATACCTTTTGCTGCATATATCAAAGGAAAACCTACAATAGTGAAATTATTTTAAATTGTTAAATAAGAGAATTATTTTGCTGATTGTAGACTAAATAAATATCAAAATAGAAAGTATCTTATAAAATACTTCTAACTTTGTAGCAGTGTCAGCTAGCCTATGCTGAAGTCTCCATCAAGAAGGAAGAAAAAAATTGATGGAATTTATTTCTCATATGAAAATATACTTGATGGGCATCCCTGGTGGCTCAGTGGTAAATAATCTTCCTGTCAATGCAGGAGACACAGGTTCAATCCCTGGTCTGGGAAGATCTCATATGTCACAGAGAAACTAATAAGCCCTTGCACCACCACAACTATTGACCCTGTGTTCTGGAGCCTGGGAGCTGTAACTACTGAGCCCGTGTGCTGCAACTACTGAATTTGCAACGCCCTGGAGCCTGTGCTCCGCAAGTAGAGAAAAGCCCACATGCAGTAATGAAGACCCAGCACAGCCAAAAAGAAATGAAGTTATTTTTAAAATAGCTGTGCAAAATAGTGGAANCCATATGCCACAGAGAAACTAATAAGCCCTTGCACCACAACTATTGACCCTGTGTTCTGGAGCCTGGGAGCTGCAACTACTGAGCCTGTGTGCTGCAACTACTGAATTTGCAATGCCCTGGAGCCTGTGCTCCGCAACTAGAGAAAAGCCCACATTCAGTAATGAAGACCCAGCACAGCCAAAAAGAAATGAAGTTATTTTTAAAATAGCTGTGCAAAATAGTGGAATTCTAACTAAGAAATAATATGACCGCATTACTTATTTTTCACTTGTGAATTTTCCCCTGGCACTTGAATTCTTTCTATAGAAACATCTAATACATTTTAATTATGTACAATTCTGTTACCAGAAATTAATGCAAAAATGATTTTGGAATTTTCCCCTAAAATTATTCTTTGCAAGGAGACTATTTTCACACGGATGTTTAGAGGCCAATACTGGCATTTTTTCCCCCCGCAGTTGGGTTTTAATGGAAGAGCGGATGTTAATTTGAGAGCGTCTGTTGTTCTTTATATCTGCAGGCACGGCGGCAGAGGAGCTGCTGGCGCCCCCTCATGACACCAGCACGGACCTCACAGAGGTCATGGAGCAGATCAACAGTACGTTTCCATCCTGTTGCTGTGAGTATGAAAGATCGTAACGCCACTGCTATGCTTTTTCCTTCCATTTCTTTTTTCCTGTGTGAGGCCCTTTGTCTTCTTTGGTGAGATAATAGCAGTATTGGAAGCGAGACTGAACATTATTTGAAGATAAATCGAGCTTTCCATATGTCAGCAAGGCAAACAAAGCCCAACCTGGATGCCATCACACCCCGGGGTGGAGGGCCAGTGCCACCCTGCTCTTTGAGAGCCTTTGATCTGCCCTGTGAGCGACAGCATAGGGCACATAAAACAAGCCTGTCTTTAAGGAGAAATTATCCTCTTCAGTGCAGGCCATAGTAAGAAAGGTACATTTCTCCAAAAGAGTGTTTTTTGTGGTATGCCAGACACAGTCTGAAAATAGCTTTTTCTAAGTCATTCCTTCTCTTTCCTTCACATATTGTCTGCTGATGTCAACAAGTTCAGATGTAAGAAGGGATTATTTTCAATTTCACAGTCCCCCCACCCCATTTTTTGATTTGGTGTGGGTTTGGGTTTGGGTTTGTTTTTTTTTTTCTTTTTTTTCACTTCGGGGGTTCTTTTCTTAAGGAATAAAATAGTCACTGTATAAAGGCCAAATCATTTAAAGCATGGCAGATTATGACCCCATGACTTTTCCATATAAACAACCAAGAGCCAGAAAATAACCAAATAAAAATCCCAGAGGAAACTGTATGATTGTTATTTATTGATTTTTTCCCCAAAACATTTTGTCTTCAGCACCTTGGCGTCTTGCAGTTTCTACTGAGCTGTCAGCAAAAACATTTCTGCTGTTTCAAACAAACAGCTTACTGTACATACATACACACTACTTAATGCTACAATTATATTTTAAATAACATTTTAAAGAAATCAGAATGTATTATTTAAAAATTTATAATTTTAGGGTGATTAACTCTAGTCAGCCATCACACTAAGATTTTAGTGTTACATATCAGGTGGTGCTAGTGGCGAAGAGCCCACCCACCTGCCCATGTAGGAGACATAATAGACTCGGGTTCAATTCCTGGGTTGGGAAGATTCCCTGGAATAGGAAATGGTAGCCCACTCCAGGATTCTTGCCTGGAGAATCCCATCAAAAGAGGAGTCTGGCAGGCTATGGTCCATGGGGCTGCAAAGAATTGGACATGACTCAAGTGACTTATGGAGAAGGCACTGGCACCCCACTCCAGTACTCTTGCCTGGAAACTCCCATGGACGGAGGAGCCTGGTAGGCTGCAGTCCATGGGGTCACGAAGACCTGGACGCGACTGAGTGACTTCACTTTCATTTTTCACTTTCATGCATTGGAGAAGGAAATGGCAACCCACTCCAGTGCTCTTGCCTGGAGAATCCCAGGGACGGGGGAGCCTGATGGGCTGCCATCTATGGGGTCACACAGAGTCGGACACGACTGATGTGACTTAGCAGCAGCAGCAGCAGCAAGTGACTTAGCTCAGCACAGCACAATTATATATTATTCATCATATATATGTAGTATATAAAACAGCCTGTAATTAGACCCCTTTCCGTCCTCTCCTCAGAAAATACCATTTTAAATGACAGTAAAGAGTCTTTATACTTTGATAATACAAAAATCTCCCAAGATAGGGATAGCTTTTCATAAAAATAAAAACATAAATTGATTTATTTATGAAATTGATATATACTTTTAAAATTCTGCCTGGATTGATTAAACTTTTTTTTTTAATGGATGTAGAGTAGAAATGAGCACCTGCTGCAGATTTGATGCCCAATATATTTCTGAATTGAATGAGTGAATGAATGAATGATTAAATTTTCCTATTGGGAAGGAAGGTTTAATTGATAGTACTAGATAGTACTTAGAAGGTTCTGTTGGATTCCTTTGCTTTTTTGCCCCTTTTAAGCTGTGTAAGCTAGCAAATTCTTTAATAAGCCTTTGCATGTCCAAAGCTTCAGTTCAGTTCAGTCATGTCTGACTCTTTGCGACCCCATGGACTGCAGCATGCCAGGCTTCCCTGTCCATCACAAACTCCCAAAGCTTACTGACCATCTTTGGAGAATTTCTGAAAGCAAATCGGATTGGCATCCTCCCACTGCCAAGCCAATTCCTTGAGCCCCTGTAACTAATGAGAACTTTAAAATTACTGGTCACCAGCATGCAGTGAATTGATCTGCATGTTAATCTTGACTTTTGATCCTTTGTGAATTAAAAATTAGCATGGTAACAAGTGAATTTCCACTCCTGGCACTCTTGGAATTAAAATGAAACTGTATTCTTAAATCCTAATTGCATGAATTGCCTACTTAAACATGACTTTTTTTTCTTACTGTGTCTGTATATTGTTGCACATAACACTTTAGAATTCCTCTATTTTGGATTAATGTCCCAGTTGATCCTGATAGCATCCTTGAATTATGGCCTTTTAAAGTTTTCTTTTAATTATTTATGTTGAGTTTCAGAGCAGAGACGCAAGCATTTCCATCTCTTACTGGCAAGAAGTTAATGAAGGGAATGTAATCATGTTGCCTATTAACTGATATATTAAAATTTCCACTGACTGCTGTAACTAATTTTTTCAGTGTAACATAATTTTGTTGTTGTTTTTTCTTTTATGTCATCCAAATATACAGGATGCTAGTAGTAAGCTGAATATTATTTTCACTAATAGACTAACAAATGCTTTTTAAATTATCTGCAGGCATATTCTCACTGTGAATTGCCTATATTTATTGAGCTTGATTGACATTCATCAAAACTTCAAGACCTACTAAAATACAATGATTTCCTGATTTCTTTAAAATATGTATTTGTATGATTTGTTCAAGAGGGTATTTGTAGCCTTTATTTAATAAGAGGCTACAGGGTTAAAATATTGATTTGCAGCAAAACAGATTTGATTTCTGTTTGGATTTGGCTGTTTGTTACTGAGAAGAGAAACTTAACTCTGCCTATGGTATACTTCATGCTCATGCAACTAAGCTTTCCCTCAAGAGGGTGTAGTTCTGTGCAAGTGTAATTCCCATATGTAAGAAAGCCTACTCTTTTTTCCCTGATATAACTTACATAATTGGTAGGACTTGATTATTCCCCCCAATACTACTGGGGTGCACACTTTCCCTCCAGGGCATCATAAGAAGCTTCCGCTTCTTGCTCTATCTTTTTCTCATGAAGCACCTACTGTGTGGACACAGGGTTTGTTTGTTTGTTTGTTTCCTTTCAAAAAGGGGGAAACAAAAAAATGGAATGATGAAAGTCATCACATGCTGTTTGATTAGGGACAATCTTTAATGACCCAGAACAGATGCTACCATCATAAGCAGTGAAGCGCCTCTCTCTCCCAGGGCTGAGTACCAGTTCAGAAACTGTGAGATGTCACAGTGAAAGGGAGTGATGAAACCTCAGAGGCTTTAGAGAAAAGCTGAGCTAGTGGCTACCCTTTCAGGTTGTACTGGATCAGCTTCACTGCACATGCCCTCTGCCACCAAGGAGGAACTGAGCTGCTCAGATGCAAAGGCAAATTAGACAGCATATTCTAACTTATCTCGTGCTCTTAACTTAGCCCATGGAAGGCATAAGGATTAACCCAAGTTCCTACAAGACTTCTGAGTGCTGAGGACTAGGTTCTTGCCACCATCTTCCTGGTCTTTGGGGTAAGGGTGGCAGAAACTAAAGACTCTGGCCCTGGCATTTCCTTAATGACTTCTTGGCCAGAATTTGTCCTATTCAGAAGAATATACAGAATTTTCTCTGTTCTAATGCATAAACCAAATATATGGCATGATTTCAGTGGGAAATTTTGAGGGTTTTGTTTTTTTTTGCAAAACTAATTATTCACTGAATGCTTTAGCATGTACTGATTTGAGAGAGCTGGCGTATCTTTTGCATATTTTGGTGGAATTTTTATTTCTTAAAGCACATGGGATATGAAAAGCTAAGTAGGGAAACTAGCCCTGTTGAAGCATCTGGCCAAAAAAAAAAAAAAACATTCCCCAAAGCTCTTTCTTATTTTCTTATTAATATCCATTTAACAGCTGGGAATGGTGCAGTTCACACTTTTGCATGCATAAAAGGGAGAACCACAGAACTGCCTGCAGTTGACTGTTTTTGTTTTCTCTTTCAGCAAATCTCCCCAGCAGGCCACAGGTAAGAGTTCATGGGTTGATTGGTTTAGGTGTTACAGATTATAATTTGGAGTAAGCGATTAGTGGGATGTCCCTGGTGATCCAGTGGTTAAGACTGTGCTTCCAATGCAGAGTCAGGGTTCGATCCCTGTTCAGGGAACTAAGATCCCACATGCTTTACAGGATGTCCGGTTTGCTTTTTTACTTTTTTTTCCTTTCTTTATTTAAAAATAAAATGTTTAAGCGATTAGCTACTGTTGATTTTTGATTTTTGCTATATTTTCACCTTATGAAAATAGAGAATTGAAATTCTTTTATGCTATAAATGTGCATTCAGANGCAGGCCACAGGTAAGAGTTCATGGGTTGATTGGTTTAGGTGTTACAGATTATAACTTGGAGTAAGCGATTAGTGGGACTTCCTTGGTGATCCAGTGGTTAAGACTGTGCTTCCAATGCAGAGTCAGTGTTCAATCCTTGTTCAGGGAACTAAGATCCCACATGCTTTACAGGATGGCCGGTTTGCTTTTTTATTTTTATTTTTTCCTTTATTTAAAAATAAAATGTTTAAGCGATTAGCTACTGTTGATTTTTTATTTTTGCTATATTTTCACCTTATGAAAACAGAGAATTGAAATTCTTTTATGCTATAAATGTGCATTCAGAGTCCATGAACCATGCTCTGTTTTTATTTAGGGACAGAATGTTTTCCTGTTAGACCCCTTTCTTCCCATTTCTTGGTAGAACCATGGTATGGAGTTTATCTCTTGGCTTCCTGCCAGTGCACAGGACCCTCCTGCACAGCCCACTCGCAGTGCCTACCAGCCCTGCCCTAGGACATGATTTCTCCCTGTTTTGCTCTTCACTTACTTCATATCCTGTGCTTGATGAGAGTACGTGAAATGCTGCTCTGGCACTATTCAGTCAGTGTTTGTCTTTATACTGGTGCCCTTGCTTACTGCATATGTTGCATATAGCCGCAGTTTAAGAGCTCTACAAGGCTGGAGAAACCATGCATTTAGGAGGCCTGGGTGCAGTTGATAACAGACCAGTGACATGCCTTATGAAGGCAGTCAGGAGACAGACCTGTAGCTTTGCCTCTCCACATTCTGATACCATGAGCTAATGGAAACAAGGTTTAGGGGGTCTTAGTGGGCTTCCCAGGTGGCTNGCCTTTCTTCCCATTTCTTGGTAGAACCATGGGATGGAGTTTGTCCCTTGGCTTCCTGCTGGTGCACAGGCCCCTCCTGCACAGCCCACTCGCAGTGCCTACCAGCCCTGCCCTGGGACATGATTTCTCCCTGTTTTGCTCTTCACTTAGTTCATATCCTGTGCTTGATGAGAATACGTGAAATGCTGCTCTGACACTATTCAGTCAGTGTTTGTCTTTATACTGGTGCCCTTGCTTACTGCGTATGTTGCATATAGCCGCAGTTTAAGAGCTCTGCAAGCTGGAGAACTCATGCATTCAGGAGGCCTGTGTGCAGTTGATAACAGACCAGTGACATGCCTTATGAAGGCAGTCAGGAGACAGACCTGTAGCTTTGCTTCTCCACATTCTGATACCATGAGCTAATGGAAACAAGGTTTAGGGGGTCTTAGTGGGCTTCCCAGGTGGCTCAGTGTATAAAGAACCTGCCTGCTCTGCAGATGCTGGGGATATGAATTCAATTCCTGCGTTGGGGAGATCCCCTAGAGGAGGGTACGGCAACCCACTCCAGTATTCTTGCCTGGAGAATCCCAGGGACAGAGGAGCCTGGCGGGCTACAGTCCATGGGGTCGCGAAGAGTGGGACACAACAAGTGACCAAGCACAGCCCAGCACTGTTGATTTAATCCCCATGTAAATAAGGAAACTTGTTTGACATGTTAGTTGATTTGGTACAGCAGTTTGTCAGTCTGAGGAGGGGGACCCCTTCCAAGCCAGTTTTTCCAGATGCCCCAATTGCCAGATCTTTTGTGTTCTAACAGCTTTTTAGTGAAAGTCGGTCAGTTGTGTCCAACTCTTTGTGACCCCATGAACTATACAGTCCATGGAATTTTCCAGGCTAGGATACTGGAGTGGGTAGCTGTTCCCTTCTCCAGGGGATCTTCCCGACCCAGGAATCCAACCAGGGTCTTCACATTGCACGTGGATTCTTTACCAGTTGAGCTACCAGAGAAGCCCAGAGTGAAAGTCGCTCAGTCAACTCAAGCCTTTANGAAGAGTGGGACATGACAAGTGACCAAGCACAGCACAGCACTGTTGATTTAATCCCCATGTAAATAAGGAAACTTGCTTGACATGTTAGTTGATTTGGTACAGGTTTGTCAGTCTGAGGAGGGGGACCCCTCCCAAGCCAGTTTTTCCAGATGCCCCAATTGCCAGTTCTTTTGTGTTCTAACAGCTTTTTAGTGAAAGTCAGTCAGTCGTGTCCAACTCTTTGTGACCCCATGAACTATACAGTCCATGGAATTTTCCAGGCTAGGATACTGGAGTG
>SJYS01021175.1:6033-18405 GCA_006410695.1 Philantomba maxwellii
GTGCAGCCAAATAAATAAGTAAATATTTCTTCGAAAAAAAAAAAAACAACCAAGTTTTGTTGGGAGAAAAACTGATCCAATGTCCAGTTGTATAAAATACGCTGTTCCATGTCAATGTATGGCAAAACCAATACGGTATTGTAAAGTAAAATAAAGTAAAAATTAAAAAAAAAAAAAAAAACGCCGTTCCTAAGAAGACCGTGGGGCAAGGCGTGACCAGTCCCAAAATGAATGTTCTCTGGGGGTTTGTTCTCATCGGTGTTCTTGTCCTCAGAAAGTGATTAGGGGACCTGCTCGTGTTAACTTCGGGTGTGCACACTGCTGTAGCGAAGTCCACTTTTCCATTTTCAGTATTGCCTTGTTTGGGTCTTTTTTTTTTTTCTTCCCCTCTTGCAGACAGCACAAGAGTTGCCCTCCCCCCCCTTTTTAAATCCATTCTGACAAACTCTGCTTTTTATTTTTATTTACTTTTGACCATTGTGAGCCTCCATGCAAGATCTTAGTTCCGCGACAGGGATGGAACCCATGTTCCTGCCTTGGGAGCGCAGAGTCTTTATTTTTATTTATTTATTTTTGGGCTGTTTTCTGTCTTTGTTGCTGGCTGGGCTTTTTTTTTTTTGCTTGTAATTAGGGCAGGTGGTGACTACCCTCTCGTTGCGGAACACGGGCTTCCCATTGCTGTGGCTTGTCCTGTTGCAGAGCCTGGGGCACATGGGATTCAGTAGTTACTGAAAGCTCCCAGGCTTTGTTGCTCCAAGGCATGTGGGATCTTCCCAGACCAAGGGATCAAATCCCTGTCCCTTGCATCGACAGGCGGATTCCTTACCACTGAGCCACCAGGGAATCCTGGGAGCAAGAGTCTTAAGCCACCGGATCGCCACCGGATCACCATGGAAGTTCCCACCTTGTTCTTTCTAAAGGTTTCTTCCATTCGACTTACTCGAGTCCCTGTGATTTGATCAGTTTAAACACACTTCTCTTTAATCTCTGGCTTCTGTAAGCTGCATTTCTCCTGAGCGCAGGGAAGGACTGGAAGCAGGAGTGTATTGTGGGGTTGAAGGACTTCTGTTCTAAGGAGGTTAACCCCACCCAGGCCTTTGCAGCACATGTCTTCAGGGTTCCAGATGAGTCCACGTTTGGTGAGCTGAATTCTAGATAGCTTTCCGTGACCTTGCCTTTGTCTTCAACTCTGACTGCAAAAATGTGGTTGTTTTGGTTCTCGAACTTGACCTTTACACTGAACCATTTCAAGAGGCTTGTTGTCAAAATGCTCCACACAAAGATTTGCTTGTTGCTTCTGAGTGTGGTGGGGATGACCACTCAGTGATACACCGTTTGGGGGTCTTTGTTCAGAAAATAGGTGAGCCCTTTCCATAAGCTGGGCTACCCAGGTGGCGCTAGTGGTAAAGAACCTGCCCACCTATGCAGGAGACGTAAGAGACACGGGTTCCCCTGGAGAAGGGAATGGCAACCCTCTCCAGTATTCTTGCCTGGGAAATTCCATAGACAGAGGAGCCTGGTGGGCTACAGTCCATGGGTTGCAAAAAGTCAGACGCAATGGAGTGACTAACACTTTCTTATAACCCACGTTCGGTGCTGGAAGGTTTGAGGAGATTTCTAGGAAGAGGGCTTGGTTCCAATGTGAATGAAAGTCGCTCAGTCGTATCTGACTCTTTGCGACTCCATGGACTGTTTATTCCGTGGACTGTATAGTCCATGGAATTCTCCAGGCCAGAATACTGGCGTGGGTAGCCTTTCCCTTCTCCAGGGCATCTTCCCAACCCAGGGATGGAACCCAGGTCTCCCACATTGCAGGTGGATTCTTTACCAGCTGAGCCATAAGGGAAAGCCCAGGAATACTGGAGTGGGTAGCCTTTCCCTTCTTCGGGGCATCTTCCCAACCCAGGGATCAAACCTAGGTCTCCCGCATTGCAGGCAGATTCTTTACCAGCTGAGCCATAAGGGAAGCCCTCTCATATCACCACAAAGCAGCCTCACTTCGAAATTTGTGTCCTGACCTCGGCGGTCGGCTGTTATTTCAGAGCTGACTATCAGGATGTTTGTTTTAGAAGTCAACCCAAAGAAAGCCAGGACAAACCTGATTTTCTTTCATTGACCTCAAGGGGCTGTTCATTTAAAAACTGCCCATTAAATTATGTGCTCAAATGAGTGTATAGTTGCCAGTCTCATACCATACAGATATCGTATGGTTCCGTTAAGTGCAGAAGGTCATTGCGTCTCATTCCCAGGGTTTTGTTTAAGTGAATTAGATGAATTCACATCAGTGAAGCATAAGTGATGTCAGTGTCTAGCCGTCTATCAAGATGGAAGATACACTTGTTTGTAATAGATGCTGAGTGCCTTTCATGATACAGATTTAAACCCAAGATCTCTGTCTGCCTGGGATGGCTGTAGACAGGAAGGCACTGTGTTCCACATGCTTACATTTCCCCTCTGTTTTCGATTTTCTTTTATAAAGACTTTTTTTTTTCAATGTGGACCCTTTTTAACATTCTTTATTGAATTTGTTGCAGTATTGCTTCTGTTTTATGTTTTGTTTTTTTCTTCTGGCCGTGAGGCAGATGGGATCCTAGCTCCTCGACCAGGGATCGAACCCGCAACCCCTGCATTGGAAGCTGAAGTCTTAACCACTCCACCACTCTGTGCTGCTTTTGATCTCTATAAGTGCCGGCTTTCTTCCTTGGGCTGAGTTGCTGACCGTCTGCTACTGAGTGGAAGCGCTGAGCAGGCTGCAGCAATAGAACTTGGGGTAGTCATTTTTCTGATTTGTTAAAGTGGCTTCAGATTATAAAGTGAGTGGCCTGCTGACGGCTGCGGGGTGAGAGTTCATGTCCCCAGATGAGTGGACAATGGTTGGCATTTGAGTTCTGGACTCCCATTGCCCTTCCTTGGAGCACCCTGATTTATTGATGAAAACCGCTTCCCCACTGTTAAGTCTTGGTTTGGGGGCCCCTACCAGCCCCCATAGCCTTCAAGGATCAGCCAGCCAGATTCCTTCACTGCGGCCCCTGCAGCAACGTGGGTGGCCGTGTAAGCCCATCTCTGCCAGTGTTTCCTTATTTTAGCTAAACTTGTATTTTGAGACCTGGCTTCCAGGTGTTGCTAGTGGTAAAGAACCTGCCTGCCAATGCAGGAGACTTAAGAGACACACGTTCGATCCCTGGGTCCGGAAGATCCCCTAGAGGAGGGCATGACAACCCACCCCAGTATTCTTGCCTGGAGNGCCCTACCAGCCCCCATAGCCTTCAAGGGTCAGCCAGCCAGATTCCTTCACTGCGGCCCCTGCAGCAACATGGGTGGCCTTGTGAGCCCATCTCTGCCAGTGTTTCCTTGTTTTATTTTAGCTAAACTTGTATTTTGAGACCTGGCTTCCAGGTGGCGCTAGTGGTAAAGAACCTGCCTGCCAATGCAAGAGACTTAAGAGACACATGTTCGATCCCTGGGTCCGGAAGATCCCCTAGAGGAGGGCATGACAACCCACCCCAGTATTCTTGCCTGGAGAATCCCACGGACAGAGGAGCCTGGCGGGCTACACTCCATGGAGTTGCAAAGAGTCAGACACGACTGATCGCTCAGGCATGTGTGTGGTTGGATTTATTGCCAAGTCATATTCCATGCTGATCAGTCCCCGAGTGACCTTGGGCCAGTCTCTTGTCTCTCAGATCCTAGGACTTTTTTGTGCTTTCAGGAGGAAGTAAGGGGAGGGGTTGGGACTCAGGGCCTCTGGCTCCTTGGCTGGTTTCTGCCCCGGGGCTGTTGCTGGCTTTCCTTATCCTTGCTGGCTCTGGAACCTGCTGGGGCAGTTGTCAGTCCTGTCCTTTCCACCTCCTTGNCTTATTGCCAAGTCGTATTCCATGCTGATCAGTCCCCGAGTGACCTTGGGCCAGTCTCTTCTCTCTCAGATCCTAGGACTTTTTTGTGCTTTCTGGAGGAAGTAAGGGGAGGGGTTGGGACTCAGGGCCTCCGGCTCCTTGGCTGGTTTCTGCCCCGGGGCTGTTGCTGGCTTTCCTTATCCTTGCTGGCTCTGGAACCTGCTGGGGCAGTTG
The DNA here is from genome assembly GCA_006410695.1 of Philantomba maxwellii. Taxonomy (NCBI): domain Eukaryota; kingdom Metazoa; phylum Chordata; class Mammalia; order Artiodactyla; family Bovidae; genus Philantomba; species Philantomba maxwellii. Next base: position 10,101 of record SJYS01021175.1, read on the forward strand.
TTGGTCCTGTCCTTTCCACCTCCTTGTCATAAATTCCATTTCCTGTTGGAGAACCAGGAGTCTCTGCATCGGTGCCTGCAAGGATCCGGAACTCCGTGATTACGTGATCATACACGCCCCACCTTGAGCCAGGTGGCCGCTCGGGAGGCTGGACCTCAGAGAAAACTCTGCAGGCTGCCTGCCAAGTCAGATCTTTGTCGTTCCTCCCCGGTTCCTGCAGTCTTTCTCTCTGGAGTCTCTGTGCAGACAGCGCTGCTGTCTCAGGCGTGGGAAACAGAAAAGTACCAAGGTACAGACTTATTGTTTTTCTTTGTTCGGTCAGTACGCTGCCTCCTGCCCTTTCTTCCGACCCTGTGCTCTTTCAGCGTCTGCTCTGATGAAGGTAAAAAGCCACCTTGATAATGCTCTTTATAAGGACGAAGAAGCTCAGAACCTTATCCTTAAAACTCTTAGCGATCAGTGATTGAGATTTAGTGTAGAGCCTGGGATGTTCCCCAGGTGATGAGCATCTTGTTTTTGACCCTTCGGTTTCTGGTTTGTTTTATTGCTGTGCGGGCTTGCAGCAAGCTGGGGCTCCTTTCTAGTTGGTGGCACAAAGGCTTCTCACTGCGGGGACTTGTCTTTTCTTGGACCACGGGCTCTAGGGCGTGCGGGCTTCACTTAGTCGAGGCTCGTGGGCTTTAGTGCTGAGCTCAGTAGTTCTGATGCCCTGGCTTTAGTTGCTACAGGGTGTGTGCGATCCTCCCAGACTAGTAGAGATGGAGCCTGGGTCCCCTGCATTGGTAGGTGGATTCTTCCCCACTGGACCCACCAGGGAAGCCCTCGATTTCTTATATATATATATATGTATTTATTTTAATTTTTTTTGGCTGTACCGGGTACTCAGTTGCGGCACTCGGGATCTGCGATCTTCATTGTAGCATGCAGGATCTTTTTAGTTTCTAGCTCCCTGACCAGGGATCGAACGGCAGGCCCCCTGCATTGGGAATGCTGGAGTTTTAGCCAAACTGGGCCACCAGGCAAGTCCCTGAGGCTTCATTCTTAATGCCCTGCCGTCTTGAGTTGGTATTTGAACTGGGTACTAAGTACACAGATCTCCATGAATTGCAGTTTTCAGGAGTGTTGAATTAGACCCACAATATAAACGATTGTAGAACTGCAGTTGCAAAAAAAATTAAATATGTGAATAATCGAGGCTAAAATTACTTGTAGGTACACAGCATTTCCTAGTAACTTTAGTCAGGAAATGGAAAATCATCTACAGTTCAGTTCAGTTGTTCAGTCGTGTCCAGCTCTTTGCGACCCCATGAATCGCAGCACGCCAGGCCTCCCTGTCCATCACTAACTCCCGGAGTTCACTCAGACTCATGTCCATCGAGTCAGTGATGCCATCCAGCCATCTCATCCTCGGTCGTCCCCTTCTCTTCCTGCCCCCAATCCTTCCCAGCATCAGAGTCTTTTCCAGTGAGTCAACTCTTCACATGAGGTGGCCAAAGTACTGGAGTTTCAGCATTAGCATCATTTCTTCCAAAGAAATCCCAGGGCTGATCTCCTTCAGAATGGACTGGTTGGATCTCCTTGCAGTCCTAGGGACTCTCAAGAGTCTTCTCCAACACCACAGTTCAAAAGCATCAATTCTTCGGCACTCAGCCTTCTTCACAGTCCAACTCTCACATCCATACATGGCCACAGGAAAAACCATAGCCTTGACTAGACGGACCTTAGTCGGCAAAGTAATGTCTCTGCTTTTGAATATGCTAGCATATTACAACTTCCAGCATTTTGTCAGAATGCTCATAGAGAAAATTATATTTTAAAAATTAGATACCAGTTGTCTAACGTATTGAAAAAAGCGTGCAGTTGTCATAAGAAGTGTCTCGGGGGCAAGTGGTATTTTTGGCTGCTNATATTACAACTTCCAGCATTTTGTCAGAATGCTCATAGAGAAAATTATATTTTAAAAATTAGATACCAGTTGTCTAACGTATTGAAAAAAGCGTGCAGTTGTCATAAGAAGTGTCTCGGGGGCAAGTGGTATTTTTGGCTGCTGTGTATGTGTATATATAGCATATAAGTGTCATCTTTTTATTTTTATTGGAATATAGCTGATTTACAGTGTTGTGTTAGTTCGGGTGTACAGCAGAATGATAGTTACACATATACATGTATTCTTTCTTTTTCAGATTCTTCTTGCATATAGGTTACTACAGAATATTGACTAGAGTTTCTTGTGCTGTCCAGCAGATCCTTGTTCGTTCTCTATGTTAAATACAGCCGTGTGTCCACGTCCATCCCAAACTCCCTAACTATCCCTTCCCACTGGGAACCATAAGGTGATTACAGAGTACTGAGCAGAGTTCCTTGTGCTGGACAGCAGGTCCTTGTTGCTTCTCCATTTTTAATATATATTAATTTCTTTGGCTGTGCCAGGTCTTCCTTGGAGCATGTAGGATCAAGTTCCCTGAGCAGGGATTGAACCTGGGCCTCCTGCCTTGGGGTCTTAGCCACTGGACCACCAGGGAAGTCCCCATTTTCTATATAACAGCTTGCATCTGCTAACTTCCAACTCCCAGTCCTCCTCTCCCCCAGCCCAGTCCCCACCCCGGGCAACCACAAATCTGCTCTGTGTCTGAGTCTGTTTCTGTTTCATCAGTAAGGTCATTTGTGCCATCTTTGGATTCCACGTATCACTGATACCATATCGTATTCTGGATAGAAGTATGCCTTAATAGCCTGTCNGGGGGGGGGAGTGCTGTTTCATCATAATTGGAATAGCTTAATTTTTTTTTTTTTTTAACTGAGGTTGATTTACAGTGGTGGGTTCACTTCTGCTGTACAGCAAAGTGAATCAGTTGTACATATGTATATACATTGTTTTTTATATTCTTTTCCATTATGCTTTATCAGAGGATATTGAATATAGTTCCCCATGCGCTACGGTAGGGCCTTATGGTTTATTATCCTATATTTAATAATTTACGTCTGCTAACCCCAGACTTCCAGACCACCCCTCCCCTACCTCTTCTCCCCCTTGACAACCAGTCAGTTCTCTGTGCCTGTGAGTTGCCTTCTGCTTTGTAGATGAGTTCATTCATGCCATATTTTAGATTGCACATGTTAAGTGATATCATATGATGTTTGACTTAATGCGGTAATCTCTAGATCATTTATGTTGCTGTAAATGGCATCATTTCATTCTTTTTTATGGCTGAGTAGTATTCCACTGTATATGTCTACCATATCTTCTTTATCCACTCCTCTGTTGATGGACATGTAGGCTGTTTCTGTGTCTGGGCTAATTGCGTACAGTGTTGCTTTGAATATCAGGGTGCGTGGAGCAGTTAAACTGTTTCTTGTTTCTATTTTCAGATGGCAGAGGAAAGTTGCAAGTTAGATGCATAATAATTTAACAAGTTTGCTTTGATTCTCAACTTTAATTCAGTGTGGAGAAATAATACCCTGGCGGTATGGCGTATGTTTGGTGAAAAATCTCCGTTCATGTGGTCTCATTGATTTAGACTATCTAGATTTTATAAGTATCAGTCCTCACTCCCCTGTGCGCCTGCTAAGTCGCTTCAGTCGTGTCTGACTCTGTGTGACCCCATGGACTGTAGCCCCCTCCTCTGTCCATAGGGATTCTCCAGGCAAGAATCCTGGAGTGGGTTGCCATTCCCTTCTCCAGGGGATCTTCCCTACCCAGGGATCGAACCTTCGTCTGTTACATCTCCTGCATTAGCAGTAAGGTTCTATATCACTAGTGCCGCCTGGGAAGGCCTTACTCCCCGCCTCCAAAACATATATATATATTACGTGTATGTATATATATATATATATATATATATTTTTTTTTAGAAAATTTATTTATTACTTTGGCTGTGCTGAGTCTTGGTTGTGGCGTGCAGAATCTTTGATTTGAGTTGCAGCATGCAGGATCTAATTCCCTGACTGGGGATTGAACCTGTGCCTCCGGCATTAGAAGCGTAGACTCTTAGCCACTGGACTTCCACGGATGTCCCCCTCCCTCCCGTGATATATTTTTCAGATGCATTATACTCCTCTGTCAGCAGTGTGGGGATTAGATGAGGAAAAATGTAATGACTTGGAGCTGGTAGATTTCAGGGTACGTGCGGTATGTCTTGAAAGCAGTGAAAGTGTTACTTGCTCAGTCCTGTCGGACTCTTTGGGACCCTGTGGACTGTAGCCCTCCAGACTCCTCTGTTGATGGGGTTCCCCAGGCAAGAACACTGGAGTGGGTAGCCTTTCCCTTCTCCAGGGGATCTTCCCAACCCAGGGATCCAACCCAGGTCTCCCGTGTTGCAGGCCGATCCTTTACCATCTGAGCCACCGGAGAAGCCACAGTATGTCTTAGATGTAAATAAAAACATGAGAATAGCAAGACATTATAGGTTTTTGTAGCCTGTTTCTCAGACATAAAAATAAATGGTACCCCGTTAATACTTTTTGACTTAGAAAACTCAGCCAAGTTTTATTGTTTTAAACTATTTTTCCATGTTGGGATGTTTAAAAAAATTTTTTTTTTACATTATAAACATTAAAAGGAGAAATGATTTGGGTTTATAAAGAGTTCGGGCTTGTTCTGAAGTACGCCGTCTTCTGGATGAATGGGTCCGGTTTTCTAAGGGCTCCGTGACCCTCAGGGTCTCTGCAGCCCCACGGCTGCATGCCAGCTGCCGCATCCACAGCACGCGTCTTTGTTTAGGGCCACAAGAAAGGGAGGGACCAGATGTTTCTGCCCCTTTGATGCAGAGACAAAGGCTTTCCCCAGAGGCGTCCAGCTGACGTCCGCTTCCGCCAGCTCCCGTCTCCGGTTAGGACCGGCCCGACCCCCTCCCACTCGCTGGTCAGAGACCATGTTCCGCCCCGGTGTCCGCATGGACAGTGGCTGGAGCATAGCAGGGCTATTAGCCATCGCAGACGGCCTGATCCTGGCACTGACAGAGGGTTCCCCCCTCCAAAAAAAAACATACAATCCCAAGGAATCCGGGCAGAAGCAGGTCCCTGAAGGGCAGTCAGGCCGAGTGTGGGGAGGGACAGAGAGGGACTGGAGGCTGGGCACTGAGGGGGTCGCCTTGGTGTGCAGGGCACTTCACTGGCTGAAGGTTCTACCTGCAAAGAGGAGGTGGATATGATGGGAACGACCCAAGCCACAGGCTGCCCACTGAGGGCTACACGATGTGACTTTCCCCTGCAACTGTTTTCTGAGGGGTGGGGGAAGAGTCTCACCGAGGTTTTTTTTTGGTAACATTTATATATTTATTTGGCTGCATCAAAGCTTTCCTGGTGGCTCCAACGATAAAAAATCTGCCTGCAATGCAGGAGACCTGGGTTCAATCCCTGGGTCGGGAAGATCCCCTGGAGAAGGGAAAGGCTACCCACTCCAGTATTCTTGCCTGGAGAATCCCTGGCAGGCTGCAGTCCATGGGGTTGCAGAGTTGGGCACAAGTGAGTGTCTAACACATGCACACACACATACACAGATTTATTTGGCTGCACTGGGTCTTAGTTGTGGCACGCGGGATCTTCCGTAGCGGTGCCTGATTCTCTGGTTGTGTCCCATGGGCTTCGTAGTTGCGGTGTGCCGCTTACTTGCTCCGTGGCGTGTGGGGTCTTACTTCCCAGGCCAGGGATCAAACCCACATCCCCTGCCTTGCAAGGTGGATTCTTAACGACTGGATCTCCAGGCAAGTCCCTCACCAAGTCTTGAAATATAAAGCATGCCAACAATTTGAGGACACAGATATACTCCCCATAAAAATGCAGATGTCCAGCCTCTTCAAGAACAGTAACAGCAACTAGAGGATCCACCCACCCTGGGCCTGTGTAGTCAAAGCTATGGTTTTTCCAGTAGTCACATGTGAATGCTAGAGTTGGACCATGAAGAAAGTTGAGCACCAAAGAACTGATGCTTTTGAACTGTGGTGTTGGAGAAGACTCTTGAGAGTCCCTTGGACAGCAAGGAGATCCAACCAGTCCATCCTAAAGGAGATCAGTCCTGAATGTGCATTGGAAGGACTGATGCTGAAGCTCCAGTACTTTGGCCCCCTGATTGGAAGAGCTGACTCATTGGAAAAGACCTTGATGCTGGGAAAGAGTGAAGGCAGGAGGAGAAGGGGACCACAGAGGATGAGATGGCTGGATGGTGTCACTGACTCAATGGATGTGAGTTTGAGCAAGCTCCGGGAGTTGCCGATGGACAGGGAAGCCTGGTGTGCTGCAGTTCATGGGGTCGAAAGAGTCGGTTGGACACGACTGAGCGACTGAACTGAACTGAACCAGAGGCCAGGCCCGGATAGCACTGTGCTTTCAGTGAGGAGTACCCTGCCCCATCCCCAGGGGCCCTCTGGAAAGCTGGTGTCTTTGTACCCCGGAATCTTCCCTATGCTCTGAGCACTAGCGTATAGAAATCATGAAATTTCTGTGTTCCCCGCATTTCTTGTTGTTGTTCAGCTGCTCAGTCCTGTCTGACTCTTTGCTTCCCCATGGACTGCAGCATGCCAGGCTCCCCTGTCGATCACCATCTCCTGGAGTTTGCTCAAACTCATGTCAGTTGAGCTGGTGATAACATTTAGGCTGTGATTGAAAAAAAAAAAAAATCTATAAACAACAAACATTTTAATTTTCCGACAGTCTGGAGTCTGGAAGTCCATGTGGTTGCTGGCAGACTCAGTGTGTGGTGAGGACCTGGTTGACAGGTGGTATCTGCTAGTTGCCTTACGTGGTGGAAGGCATCAGGAAGGTCTTGGGCATGTTTGGTGCAATATAACAGCCCTGATGTTGTCTCTGAAGGTTCCACCCTCATGGGCTTCCTTTGTGTCTCAGTTGGTAAAGAATCTGCCTGCAGTGCGGGAGACCCAGGTTTGATTTCCTGGGTTGGGAAGATCCACTGTAGAAAGCAACCGAAAGTAATGTTCAATTACTTAAAGCAATCAAACAGCCCTATCTGGGGGCTTCCCTGATAGCTCAGTTGGTCAAGAATTCGCCTGCAATGCAGGAGACCTGGGTTCGATGCCTGGGTTGGGAAGATCCCGTGGAAAAGGGAAAGGATACCCACTGCAGTACTCTGGCCTGGAGAATTCCGTGGACTGTATAGCCCAGGGGGTCGCAAAGAGTCAGGCGCAACTGAGCGACTTTCACTTTCCACCCTCAAGGCCCAGTCTCCTCCCAACGACCTCCAGCCCCTTAGACCATCACACTGGAGGGGTTGGGTTTCTTTTTCTTTTTAGCTTTTTGGCCTCATCATATGGGATCTTAGTTCCCCGACCAGGGATGAAACCCATGCACCCCTCTGTACTGCATGCGTGGGAGTCTTAACCCACGGACCACCAGGGAACTGTCCCAGGCCAGCACGGTTGGGGTTCAGGAGGACACCCCGAGCATTTTGCCTGGGGCAATATTCATGAAAGGACTTGTTCCAGAAGCATAGCCCCTATGATGGGTGAGATCACCCATGTGTTTACCTGATAAACAGATGAAGTCTTGCAGGGAGCTCTGACTTTCCCCCAAGGGAAGGTGAGGTGGCCTCCTCTGCCGGATCCCGCCCCTGACCAGTCTCCTCTGTCGTGCCTCCGAGCCGCAGCCTTATCTGAACAAGCGCCCTGCTTCTTTGAAGCGGCCCCGAGGCTGGGGTCAGTCCGTCCCACCGTTGCAGACCAAACAGCCGCCCGTCTCCCAAGCCGGGGGCACTTCTGTTCTTGTGTCCAGCAGTTCCACTTCCTGCCTCTTGATGGCTTATCAGCTCCTGCAGGCTGCATTTCCGCTTTGAAAACCGAATGATTAAGTGGTTCCAGTCATTCCGGTGCTTGAATATCTCCACTGCTTTGTTTATTTCAGGTGTCTGAGAACAGGGTTGGAATCGGGGGCAGGACTGTGTTCCCGGGCGGCTGGGGAGCCTCCTTGCATTCGCCCCAGCTTGATAAGGTGTGAAACCAACCCCAAAAGGGGGCACAGGCCGTGCCGTGTTCCTCCCGTGGTATAGGATGAAAGCGGGCTTTGGACGAGGGACCCTGCTGTCCCCCGCTGATGTCTTTTCCTCCCCTCCTCCTCTCGGTTTGCCCTTGCCAGAAGCGTTGCCTGTTGTGTTTTGAGACAGACTTTGGTATCAGAGGGGAAGTTACAGAGATAACCATTGGGCTTTGGCCTTCAGGCGACAAGAGTCTTGGACTGGGGCTGGTAGCTTAAGCAGAGAGCCGTGAACAGGGTTCAGGGGACTTGCCATGGCAGGCCTGGTCAGGGAACTAAGGTCCTGCATGCCACCTGTGGCCAAAAATAAATAAAAATGGGGGCG
>SJYS01021175.1:69201-83325 GCA_006410695.1 Philantomba maxwellii
GACCGAGGATGAGATGGCTGGATGGCATCACAGACTCGATGGACATGAGTCTGAGTGAACTCCGGGAGATGGTGATGGACAGGGAGGCCTGGCTTGTTGCGATTCATGGGGTCGCAAAGGGTCGGACACGACTGAGCGACTGAACTGAACTGATGTGAAGAACTGACTCATTGGAAAAGACTCTGATGCTGGGAAAGATTGAGGGCAGGAGGAAAAGGGGACGACAGAGGATGAGATGGTTGGATGGCATCACCAACTCAATCGACGTGAGTTTGAGTAAACTCTGGGAGTGGGTGATGGACAGGAGGCCTGGCGTGCTGCAGTCCGTGGGGTGGCAAAGCGTCCGACAAGACTGAGCTACTGAGCTGAACTGACTAAACAGCCCAATAAGTAGAAACAAAGTAAATATATCCATCCCTGATGAACAGATAAATTGAATGTGTTCGATTGGTACGATGGAATATCACTCAGCCATAAAAAGGAACGGAGTTCCGACATAGGGGTCAACACAGATGCTCCTGGAAAGCACATCACGAGTGAAGGAAGCCAGACACATAAGCCCACCTGTTGTATGACTGTGTATATCAAGTGTCCACAGTACGTACGTGTACATGTACATGTACATAGTTTCCGAGGAGGGCTGGAGAGTTGACTGCTGACAGCCACAAGGTTTCTTCGGAGCTTAGGAAGCCTGTTCTCAGCTGGGTGGCTGGTGATGGTTGGATGACTCTTGAGTACAACTAACAGTCCATTCATTTGTGTGTACATGGGTGGATTGGCGTGTATTTGACCTATAGCTAAATAGAACTGTTACAGAAATTTTAAAAAAAAAGTCCTAGGTGCAGGACTTTTAAAAAAACATTTTTTTTTTTTTTTGCTCTGGTGGGTCTTTTGTTGGTGCACGTGGACTTTCTCCAGTTGTGGCGAGCAAGGGCCCCTGTCCACTTGCAGCACGTGGACGTCTCATGACGATGGCTTCTCTTGTTGCAGAACACGGGCTCTTGGGCACGCGGGCTTCAGTAGTTGTGGCCCCCCCGGGCTGTGGAGCCCAGGCTCAGTAGTTGTCGTGCACGAGCTTACTTGTGCTGTGGGACATGGACTCTTCCTTGTCCAGGGATCTAACCCATGTCTCCTGCATTGGCAGGCAGATTCTTTAACCACGGGACCCCCAGGGAAGCTCTAGGTGCAGGATTGATGGGTGAAACATAACTTGTCAATAATTTTAAAACACCCTTTTTTTTTTTTTGGAGGAAGGAGATCCAGAGAGAAAGGGGTCCATCTGGATCCCCTGTTTCAGGTGTGTTTTTGAGTCTCTATGTACTCTGCTGCCCCTTCCGTAAAAGGTAGGCCTTGCAGATGCACACTGGATGAGGGGTTCAGGCCAGGAGAAGGGGGCATCCCTGGTCTCCCACAGGGAACTGGGGACCAAGCTGGATCCCTTCACTCCTGGGTCATCTGAGAACTGGGGGGTGGCATGGAGCTGTCACCAACACGTCCTCCTGTCTGCATCCTGGGGATTGGTTTGCTCACTCGGTGCGGGGAGCTCATGGACCCTCTTTCTGCATTGCAGGTTGAAGAAGGCGGCAAAGCCGCGGCCGTGGACAAACTGCTGGCCGGAGACGAGATCGTGGGCATCAATGACGTCGGTCTGTCTGGGTTTAGACAGGAGGCCATCTGCCTGGTGAAGGGGTCGCATAAGACCCTGAAGCTGGTGGTGAAAAGGTAAGACCTGGGCGTCAAGCCTTGTTTACGGACAGAGATAAGCAGGCCAGCAAAGCGTGGAGTCTGTTGGCGGCCCTGTGTCAACTGTGGCAGTCCCAATGTCAATGTGTGTGTGTGTGTGTGTGTCTGTGCATACATGTATGAGCGTGTACACTTAGGAAGTATACACTTAGAAAGTACGTGAGTGATTCATCTCTTGGCCAAGCATGAATCCAACATCACAAATTTGAAAGATTTCCTTTTTCTTTTTTTTTTTTACTTAGTTTTATGTTGGAGTATAGTTAACTTAGCTAAAGCTCCGATACTTTGTCACCTGATGCAAACGGCTGACTCTGGAAAAGACAGCAAATTGAATCAGTTATACATACACGCATATATATATATATATATATATATACACACACACACTCTTTTTTAAATTCTTTTCCTGTACTTGTCACATAGTATTGAGCAGAGTTCCTGGTAACGGTCAGTTCTTATAAGGTTCCTTCTTTCATTACTGCTGAGTGTTAATTTTTGACTTATGAAGTGATTTTGATTCCTTAAGTTCTTATCCCTGGCAATAGCTGATTCTCTAAATGAAGCAAAGTGTCATGGCCTGTTTTTAACACAAGATGGCAGGCTACTGGATTTTCGGGTCTCATGCTAACGTGGAGAGATGTTTGCGGATATTCAGGTGTTTCTAGCACTGTGCTGAGCTCTGGGGCAGGCAAGCGTACTGGCATAGGAAGCAAATTGTGAATAGGAGTTGGGATAATTTGAGGGGGTCAGAGAGTGAAATTGGGGACCTGATGCTTTTACATGTAGGAACTAGAACAGTATAGCTGGGCCGCTCAGAGGAATTGGTGATTGTTTTGGGCCACGCTGGGTACAGAGCTTCCTAGCTTCTCTGGTGGCTCAGCTGGTAAAGAATCTGCCTGCAGTGCAGCAGACCACGGTTCGATTCCTGGGTTGGGAAGATTCCCCTGGAGAAGGGATAGGCTCCCTACTCCAGTATTCTTGGACTTCCCTGGTGGCTCAGCTGGGAAAGAATCCGCCTGGAATGTGGGAGACCGGAGTTCGATCCCTGGGTTGGGAAGAGCCCCTGGAGAAGGGAACGGCTACCCACTCCAGTATTTGTGCCTAGAGCATTCCATGGAATTCTTGCACGATCTTAGTTCCCTGATGAGAGATCAGACTCAGGGCCCCCAAGTAATGGAGCCAGAGTCTTAACCACTGCACATCCAAGAAATTCCCGTCACTGCTTTTCTATAGAGAAATAATCCTCCACTTGGTGTTTCACAGTTGGCTCATTCACAGTACAGTGTTGACCTGCCTTTTTTTAACAGACTTAGTCCAGTCTTTTCCAAGATTGGCTGTAAATGTTAAAAAGTAAATTGACCTCCCCTCGCACTTCAGTTTTTAGTACAGACTTGAAGACATATCCCAAAGGATTTTTTGGGGGAACCAAAATAACATCCATGGAGGAGGTTCAGAAAGTGAAGAAGGAAAAAGTTGTGTTCTTTGCCACATTGACGGAGCAGCCTCATTGTTCCGTGGAATAGGTGGTTGTCCTCGAAAATCAGGAAACTAGTGTCCCAGCGTGGCTGTTTCTGAGCCCTTTGGGGTGGACGGGACGTGAGAGATGCTGTCGTGGTGTGGCGTTTCTTTGGGGTCACCTCATCAACCTCTGCATTTTTAAAGCGGAGAAGCCTTTGGGGTTCGGTGTGATGTGTTCCCAGGGGTTAGCAGCAGGCTTGGCCCCCCCCAAGCAGTCAGCTGCGGTGACCTCAGAGGGTTTTACACAGTGCCCCCAAAGGGTTGCTCTCTGCACAGTGGTCAAAACAAGCACTCTTTAGGGGTGGCTGCTGGAGTACCGGAGAAGGCAATGGCATCCCACTCCAGTACTCTTGCCTGGAAACTCCCATGGACGGAGGAGCCTGGTAGGCTGCAGTCCATGGGGTCGCTGAGTCAGACACGACTGAGCGACTTCACTTTCACTTTTCACTTTCATGCACTGGAGAAGGAAATGGCAACCCACTCCAGTGTTCTTGCCTGGAGAATCCCAGGGATGGTGGAGCCCAGTGGGCTGTCATCTGTGGGGTCGCACAGAGTCGGACACGACTGAAGCGACTTAGCAGCAGCAGCAGCAGCTGGAGTACCAGCTACAGTTTTCTCCAAATGTGATTTTTTTATTCTGCATTTATCAGTACTGAGAGTGACACGTGGACGTGGGAAAGCATTTCACTTTTCATGTCGTATTTATTTTACTTTTATTTATTTGGGTGTGCCAGGTCTTTGTGGCACCTGGGATCTAGTTCCCTGACCAGGGCTCGAACCCCTGGCGCCCTGCATTCAGAGCGCAGTTTCTTAGCCCCTGGACCACCAGGCAAGTCCCAACATTCACCTTCAAAAGGGAATTGCATGGAATCCATCAGCCTTTCTCCCACCCCAACTCCATCCCCTCGTTTGGCTGCTCAGGACAGCTGGCGGGTCAGTACTACGCTCTTAGGTTTCCTTTTAGAAACAGGTGCCTGTGTGTTTACACATAAAAGTGGAGTTTGTTCCACGTTGAGCCCCCTGAGGTCTGACTCATGACTTGTCCTAACGACCCCGTGATGCTCCGAGGTCTTGATGGTCCACCGTGTGGTAACAGATCTCTCTGCGTAGACGGAGTATTCATGTGTAGCAGACAGTGCTGTGTTGTGACACCTTTGCACCCAAGTCTGCGTGTGTGTAAGTCATCATGGTCCATTCCTCGCCTGGGAGCTTTTGAGTCAGAAAGTACATGCCTTGTGAAGTCTGTTTTCGCTGCCTTTGTGGATGGGATAGGTGACAGATGCTTATATTGCTTGAAATAGGCATTTCTGTCCATGGGAGTGAGGTGGGACACCCTTGCATGTATTCAGAAGCTTATTCTGAATTCGAGGAACATATGTAAGGGTCTGAAAACAAGACGATCTGAGTTCTGTTCGGAGCACAAGCCGTGAGAACTGGTGGTGGGAGGACGGAGAGGAGGCCTGGGGGCCTGCTTGCTGGTGGGGACCAGTGGGTATCTAAAGATCCGTGGGAACACGGTCAGATTTGGACTCCGAAGGGTAGAAGGGAGCCCCCAGTGTAGACTCTGTCTCTTATACACATCTTGTACGCGTACATGGTTTCCAGGGAGGGCTGGAGAGTGACTGCTGACAGACACAAGGTTTCTTCTGAGCTTAGGAAGCCTGTTCTCAGCTGGGTGGGTGGTGATGGTTGGATGACTCTTGAGTACAACTAACAGTCCATTCATTCGTGTGTACATGGGTGGATTGGCGTGTATTTGACCTACAGCTAAATAGAGCTGTTACAGAAATTTTAAAAAAAAGCATTGAAAGAAACCTGTTACAGAAAAAGTCCTAGGTGCAGGACTTTTAAAAAAACATTTTTTTTTTTTTTTGCTCTGGTGGGTCTTTTGTTGGTGCACGTGGACTTTCTCCAGTTGTGGCGAGCAAGGGCCCCTGTCCACTTGCAGCACGTGGACGTCTCATGACGATGGCTTCTCTTGTTGCAGAACACGGGCTCTTGGGCACGCGGGCTTCAGTAGTTGTGGCCCCCCCGGGCTCTGGAGCCCAGGCTCAGCGGTTGTCGTGCACGAGCTTTCTTGCGCTGTGGGACATGGACTCTTCCCTGACCAGGGATCTAACCCATGTCTCCTGCATTGGCAGGCAGATTCTTTAACCACGGGACCCCCAGGGAAGCTCTAGGTGCAGGATTGATGGGTGAAACATAACTTGTCAATAATTTTAAAACACCCTTTTTTTTTTTTTGGAGGAAGGAGATCCAGAGAGAAAGGGGTCCATCTGGATCCCCTGTTTCAGGTGTGTTTTTGAGTCTCTATGTACTCTGCTGCCCCTTCCATAAAAGGTAGGCCTTGCAGATGCACACTGGATGAGGGGTTCAGACCAGGAGAAGGGGGCATCCCTGGTTTCCCACAGGGAATTGGAGCCCAAGCTGGATCCCTTCACTCCTGGGTTATCTGAGAACTGGGGGGTGGCACGGAGCTGTCACCGACACGTCCCCCTGTCTGCGTCCTGGGGATTGGTTTGCTCATTCAGTGTGGGGAGCTCATGGACCCTCTTTCTGCATTGCAGGTTGAAGAAGGCGGCAAAGCCGCGGCCATGGACAAACTGCTGGCCGGAGACGAGATCGTGGGCATCAATGACGTCGGTCTGTCTGGGTTTAGACAGGAGGCCATCTGCCTGGTGAAGGGGTCGCATAAGACCCTGAAGCTGGTGGTGAAAAGGTAAGACCTGGGCGTCAAGCCTTGTTTACGGACAGAGATAAGCAGGCCAGCAAAGCGTGGAGTCTGTTGGCGGCCCTGTGTCAACTGTGGCAGTCCCAATGTCAATGTGTGTGTGTGTGTGTGTGTCTGTGCATACATGTATGAGCGTGTACACTTAGGAAGTATACACTTAGAAAGTACGTGAGTGATTCATCTCTTGGCCAAGCATGAATCCAACATCACAAATTTGAAAGATTTCCTTTTCTTTTTTTTTTTTACTTAGTTTTATGTTGGAGTATAGTTAACTTAGCTAAAGCTCCGATACTTTGTCACCTGATGCAAACGGCTGACTCTGGAAAAGACAGCAAATTGAATCAGTTATACATACACGCATATATATATATATATATATATACACACACACACTCTTTTTTAAATTCTTTTCCTGTACTTGTCACATAGTATTGAGCAGAGTTCCTGGTAACGGTCAGTTCTTATAAGGTTCCTTCTTTCATTACTGCTGAGTGTTAATTTTTGACTTATGAAGTGATTTTGATTCCTTAAGTTCTTATCCCTGGCAATAGCTGATTCTCTAAATGAAGCAAAGTGTCATGGCCCGTTTTTAACACAAGGTGGCAGGCTACCGGATTTTCGGGTCTCATGCTAACGTGGAGAGATGTTTGCGGATATTCAGGTGTTTCTAGCACTGTGCTGAGCTCTGGGGCAGGCAAGCGTACTGGCATAGGAAGCAAATTGTGAATAGGAGTTGGGATAATTTGAGGGGGTCAGAGAGTGAAATTGGGGACCTGATGCTTTTACATGTAGGAACTAGAACAGTATAGCTGGGCCGCTCAGAGGAATTGGTGATTGTTTTGGGCCACGCTGGGTACAGAGCTTCCTAGCTTCTCTGGTGGCTCAGCTGGTAAAGAATCTGCCTGCAGTGCAGCAGACCACGGTTCGATTCCTGGGTTGGGAAGATTCCCCTGGAGAAGGGATAGGCTCCCTACTCCAGTATTCTTGGACTTCCCTGGTGGCTCAGCTGGGAAAGAATCCGCCTGGAATGTGGGAGACCGGAGTTCGATCCCTGGGTTGGGAAGAGCCCCTGGAGAAGGGAACGGCTACCCACTCCAGTATTTGTGCCTAGAGCATTCCATGGAATTCTTGCACGATCTTAGTTCCCTGATGAGAGATCAGACTCAGGGCCCCCAAGTAATGGAGCCAGAGTCTTAACCACTGCACATCCAAGAAATTCCCGTCACTGCTTTTCTATAGAGAAATAATCCTCCACTTGGTGTTTCACAGTTGGCTCATTCACAGTACAGTGTTGACCTGCCTTTTTTTAACAGACTTAGTCCAGTCTTTTCCAAGATTGGCTGTAAATGTTAAAAAGTAAATTGACCTCCCCTCGCACTTCAGTTTTTAGTACAGACTTGAAGACATATCCCAAAGGATTTTTTGGGGGAACCAAAATAACATCCATGGAGGAGGTTCAGAAAGTGAAGAAGGAAAAAGTTGTGTTCTTTGCCACATTGACGGAGCAGCCTCATTGTTCCGTGGAATAGGTGGTTGTCCTCGAAAATCAGGAAACTAGTGTCCCAGCGTGGCTGTTTCTGAGCCCTTTGGGGTGGACGGGACGTGAGAGATGCTGTCGTGGTGTGGCGTTTCTTTGGGGTCACCTCATCAACCTCTGCATTTTTAAAGCGGAGAAGCCTTTGGGGTTCGGTGTGATGTGTTCCCAGGGGTTAGCAGCAGGCTTGGCCCCCCCCCAAGCAGTCAGCTGCGGTGACCTCAGAGGGTTTTACACAGTGCCCCCAAAGGGTTGCTCTCTGCACAGTGGTCAAAACAAGCACTCTTTAGGGGTGGCTGCTGGAGTACCGGAGAAGGCAATGGCATCCCACTCCAGTACTCTTGCCTGGAAACTCCCATGGACGGAGGAGCCTGGTAGGCTGCAGTCCATGGGGTCGCTGAGTCAGACACGACTGAGCGACTTCACTTTCACTTTTCACTTTCATGCACTGGAGAAGGAAATGGCAACCCACTCCAGTGTTCTTGCCTGGAGAATCCCAGGGATGGTGGAGCCCAGTGGGCTGCCATCTGTGGGGTCGCACAGAGTCGGACACGACTGAAGCGACTTAGCAGCAGCAGCAGCAGCTGGAGTACCAGCTACAGTTTTCTCCAAATGTGATTTTTTTATTCTGCATTTATCAGTACTGAGAGTGACACGTGGACGTGGGAAAGCATTTCACTTTTCATGTCGTATTTATTTTACTTTTATTTATTTGGGTGTGCCAGGTCTTTGTGGCACCTGGGATCTAGTTCCCTGACCAGGGCTCGAACCCCTGGCTCCCTGCATTCAGAGCGCAGTTTCTTAGCCCCTGGACCACCAGGCAAGTCCCAACATTCACCTTCAAAAGGGAATTGCATGGAATCCATCAGCCTTTCTCCCACCCCAACTCCATCCCCTCGTTTGGCTGCTCAGGACAGCTGGCGGGTCAGTACTACGCTCTTAGGTTTCCTTTTAGAAACAGGTGCCTGTGTGTTTACACATAAAAGTGGAGTTTGTTCCACGTTGAGCCCCCTGAGGTCTGACTCATGACTTGTCCTAACGACCCCGTGATGCTCCGAGGTCTTGATGGTCCACCGTGTGGTAACAGATCTCTCTGCGTAGACGGAGTATTCATGTGTAGCAGACAGTGCTGTGTTGTGACACCTTTGCACCCAAGTCTGCGTGTGTGTAAGTCATCATGGTCCATTCCTCGCCTGGGAGCTTTTGAGTCAGAAAGTACATGCCTTGTGAAGTCTGTTTTCGCTGCCTTTGTGGATGGGATAGGTGACAGATGCTTATATTGCTTGAAATAGGCATTTCTGTCCATGGGAGTGAGGTGGGACACCCTTGCATGTATTCAGAAGCTTATTCTGAATTCGAGGAACATATGTAAGGGTCTGAAAACAAGACGATCTGAGTTCTGTTCGGAGCACAAGCCGTGAGAACTGGTGGTGGGAGGACGGAGAGGAGGCCTGGGGGCCTGCTTGCTGGTGGGGACCAGTGGGTATCTAAAGATCCGTGGGAACACGGTCAGATTTGGACTCCGAAGGGTAGAAGGGAGCCCCCAGTGTAGACTCTCACTTTTGCATTCTGCATACCCAGGTTCTCTTTAAGTGACGGGTGTCTAGAATGATTATCTAGTTTTGTGGAGTAAGTAACATGGAGAAAGAAATGGCAACCCACTCCAGTATTCTGGCCTGGAGAATCCCATGGACAGAGGAGCCTGGTGGGCTACAGTCCACGGGGTTGCAAAGAGGGAGGTGTTAACACAGGGAGGTGTTACTTTGCCTATTGGAAAACTCTGAAATGGATTTTGCCTAGAAATATGAATAAAATTTTATAAACTGGTGAATTTTACAAACCAGGGAGTGAGTTCGTATTAGAATCTGTTACCGTCACCTGGCACATGGTGAATTCCTGCTTTAAATCCTGACGATGCACGTAGTTCAGTTCAGTCGCTCAGTCGTGTCTGACTCTTTGCGACCCCATGAATCGCAGCACGCCAGGCCTCCCTGTTCATCACCATCTCCCGGAGTTCACTCAGACTCACGTCCATCGAGTCGGTGATGCCATCCAGCCATCTCATCCTCGGTCATCCCCTTCTCCTCCTGCCCCCAATCCCTCCCAGCATCAGTCTTTTCCAATGAGTCAACTCTTTGCATGAGGTGGCCGAAGTATTGGAGTTTCAGCTTTAGCATCAGTCCTTCCAATGAACACCCAGGACTGATCTCCTTTAGGATGGACTGACTGGACCTCCTTGCAGTCTGAGACTCTAGAGTCTCAAGACTCTTCTCCAACACCACAGTTCAAAAGCATCAATTCTTCGATGCTCAGCTTTCTTTGCAGTCCAACTCTGACATCCATACATGACCACTNCAGCATCAGAGTCTTTTCCAATGAGTCAACTCTTCGCATGAGGTGGCCAAAGTACTGGAGTTTCAGCTTTAGCATCATTCCTTCCAAAGAAATCCCAGGGCTGATCTCCTTCAGAATGGACTGGTTGCATCTCCTTGCAGTCCAAGGGACTCTCAAGAGTATTCTCCAACACCACACTTCAAAAGAATCAATTCTTCGGTGCTCAGCCTTCTTCACAGTCCAACTCTCACATCCATACATGACCACAGGAAAAACCATAGCCTTGACCAGGTGGTGCAGTGGTAAAGAATCTGCCTGCCAGTGCAGGAGATGTGGGTTCAATCCCTGGCTGTAAAATTCATCACAAAGTGTCCATTAAATTATCACAAAATACAGCGTTTCCACCCTTGGGTCCCAAGCAGGTCTTTGTCATTTGTAATTCTTGCCTTTTACACACTGCAAGGATGGCGGGGTGCCGGTGGGGGGGTGCGGGACAGGGTCTTGCCTGGCCCCAGTGTGAGGCGCACACTAGTGTGTATGTCCTCTCAGCTTTGATCAGAGTCTGAAGTGTGGACCATGAGCCTTCTGACCAGAGCCTTTTAGAAGGACTGGGATCGTTCCTGGCTGTGACAAGGAAGCTCATTTTCTATGTGCCTAGTTCTGTCAAAGCTTCTCTCTCTGGCCCACATGAAGACAGTGAATCTCCTGGATAAAACAGTTTATCAATGTAAATACATTTTTATTCATCAGTTCCCCAACATTTCATCAATTCCCCAAAATTTATTGAAGACTTACCTATCTCCTGGGCATCAGGGAGACACATATCTGTCACCAAAGCACTGTTAGCATCCTCAAAGAATCCTCAAGGCGTGGTGGTGGTGGTTTAGTTGTAAAGTCGTGTCCGACTCTTGTGGGCCCCATGGACTGTAACCCACCAGCTTCCTCTGTCCACGGGATTTCCCAGTCAAGAATACTGGAGTGGGTAGCCATTTTCTTCTCCAGCAGATCTTCCTGACCCAGGGATTGAATCCAGGTCCCCTGCATAGGCAGGTGGGTTCTATACCAACTGAACCACCAGAGAATCTCAAGGCATGATGGGGAACAAATGTGAAACCCAGAAACTTTGTGCAGCCTGATGAGGTGCAGCATGGACAGCGCAGAGAAGAGGGCTTCAGAGCAGAAGATCAGGGAATCTGCTGGGCTGCTGGGTGGGAGGGGCAGTCCAGGTAGAGGACATCGACTCTGCAGTTTGGCCTGGAGGTGGGAAGAGCATGCGTGTTCAGGAAACGAGGCTTATGATTAGGGAAGAGATGGCAGTGTGAGTGGAAACTCCAGAGCCCTGGTTCTCATGCGAGAACTCATGGAGGAAAGCTGCCTGGACGAGCTGATTCAAACGGACTTATCCTAGGGACAAACTTTCCTTGGATGTAGGTTCCTAGTGGGGAATGCTGGCTGCAAGTGTGTTTACTGCTAAATATATATTTGTCCTATGTTTTTATTTTAGTGGTGGGGCTTCCCTGGTGGCTCAGATGGTAAAGAATCTGCGTGCAATGCAGGAGACCTGGATTTGATCCCTGGGTTGGGGAAATCCTCTGGAGAAGGAAATGGCTAATCATTCCAGTATTCTTGCCTGGAAAATCCCATGGACAGAGGAGCCTAATGGACTCAGTCCACGGGATCACAAAGAGTCGGACACAACTGAATGACAAACCTTTCACTTTATTTTAGTGCCAAGGCTTATAGTTGACTTTGTGAAAATTAAAGGGAAAAATGATGGAGCTCTAACGGAAAGATCTTTTTCAAATACCTGCGGAACACCTACAGTTTGTACTTTTGGTGTTCCCTAAGATCTCAGTTTTGGGCTGACTGCTATTTTAGTTCTCAAAGTTTTTAGTTCAGTAGCTCAGTTGTGTCTGACACAAAGAATACCTAAGAAGTATACCTTCAGAGTTGAAAGCTTTGTAATGTAGGGTTAATAGTGTGAACTCAGATGTAACAAACACTAGATATGAATTCAGTCTCTCTCTCTCTCTTAATTCTTAATGTTGGGCAAATTAAGTCTCACTGTTTCTTTCTCTTTCTCTTGATCTCTCTGGATTTTCTCATGTTTCCTCATGCCACAGAGCCCTTTCTCCTCCTCTTTCACCTAATTAATTCCGATATAACCTTCTGATCTCATTTCAAATGCCACTTCCACTGGGGAGCCCTCCTGGATTAGGTCAAATCTCCTTGTAAATGATGTCACAATATGCTGTATTCATTCTTTCCTGAATTTCTGTTTGTAGTTATGTGTTTATTTCTGATTATTTAATTCAGGTAAACCTCCAGTTTATCATAGTGTCTGTCACATAAGAGATATATAATCAACATTTTTTAGCAAATAGGTAAATAAATACCTCTGTAAGATCGAGGACTACATTTTATAATGCATCTAAGCAATTTGGCACAGTACCTGGTATATCCCTGCTGGCTCAGTGGTAAAGAACCCGCCTGCTGATACATGTCTGACTCTTTTGTGACCCCATGGACTGTAACCCACCAGGCTCCTCTGTCCATAGGGTTTTCCAGGCAAGAATACTGGAGTGGGCTGCCATTTCCTTCTCCAGGGCATCTTCGAACCCAGAGATCAAACCTGCATCTCCTGCGTTGGCAGGTGGATTCTTTACCACTGAGCCACCAGGGAGGCCCAAGAACATTTGTTAGTTAATAATAAAATAAACCCTTCAGTGAAAAAATAATACGTATGCGTTATCAGAATTATTTTTAATCCTGCTGTTTTCCAATTCTTTACTCCTAGAGTAAACCGAGTAATGAGTGATTTGCATATCTTCAGCTAAGTTGGGACTTCCCTGGTGGCTCAGTGATGAAGAATACACTTGTAATGCAGGAGATGCAGGTTTGATCCCTGGGTTGGGGAGATCCCCTGGAGAAGGAACTGGCAATGCAGTCCAGTATTCTTGACTGGAGAATGTCATGGACAGAGGAGCCTGGCAGGCTATAGCCCATGGCGTTGCAAAGAGCTGGACACAGCTGAGCGACTCAGCGTGAGCAGCTAGGTTCCAATAGTTCTGTTTGCTAAGTTTTGGTAGTACAAATGCTTTGTGTAAGTTCAATATTATGCCCCAGTTTTCGATTGAGTGTTGGAGAAATGGAGACTTTTTGAGGTCATTTGTGAAACCATAAGCAAAGATTTTCTGCAGTGTGCCCATCAGAAGCAGGAGTTTTGGGGGTCTTTTCTTTCTAGCTGTAGCCATGGGCAGCTTATCTCTCTGTGCCTTTATTTTCCAAACTGAAAAGCAAGGGTGGTTGTCTTTCTCACAGTGCCATTATGATGGTTAAATTATTGATACATAAAAAGTTTAGGAGAATGCCTGGCACATAAAAAACATTTGATACATGTTAGCTATTATTTTATAAGGACTCATAGGATAAAGTATTCCTGGAATTTAGTACAAAACTAAAAACTAAAGTAGTAACCCCTAAAGAGTTAGTATTTTTCCTTTTACAACATGGCAGGTTTAATACAGTCCATAGCATTTCCTCTTTTGACTTGATATCAGAAATGTTAGAGCTATTAATAAATTTAGTACTTATATGTAGCAAATATCTCATCTCTGAATCGACATACTAAGTAACATTATGTCTATGGTTTCCCTGATGATTCAGTGGGTAAAAAATCTGGTTGCAATGCAGGAGACACATGGGTTTGATCCCTGGGCTGGGAATATCCCCTGGAGAAGGGCATGGCAACCCACTTGCCCTGAAAAATCCCATGGGCAAAGTAGCCTGGCAGGCTGTAATCCATGGGGTGATAAAGAGTTGGACATGGCTGATAGCATATTCAAAAGCAGAGACATTACTTTGCCGACTAAGGTCCATCTAGTCAAGGCTATGGTTTTTCCAGTAGTCATGTATGGATGTGAGAGTTGGACTGTGAAGAAGGCTGAGCGCCGAAGAATTGATGCTTTTGAACTGTGGTGCTGGAGAAGACTCTTGAGAGTCCCTTGGACTGCAAGGAGATCCAACCAGTCCATTCTGAAGGAGATCAGCCCTGGGATTTCTTTGGAAGGAATGATGCTAAAGCTGAAGCTCCAGTACTTTGGCCACCTCATGCGAAGAGTTGACTCATTGGAAAAGACTTTGATGCTGGGAGGGACTGGGGGCAGAAGAAGGGGATGACTGAGGATGAGACGGCTGGATGGCATCACGGACTCGATGGACATGATTCTGAGTGAACTTTGGGAGTTGGTGATGGATAGGGAGG
>SJYS01021175.1:88176-109141 GCA_006410695.1 Philantomba maxwellii
ACACAGTCAAAGGCTTTGGCATAGTCAATAAAGCAGAAGTAGATGTTTTTCTGGAACTTTCTTGCTTTTTCCATGATCCAGCGGATGTTGGCAATTTGATCTCTGGTTCCTCTGCCTTTTCTAAAACCAGCTTGAACATCAGGGAGTGCACGGTGCACGTATTGCTGAAGCCTGGCTTGGAGAATTTTGAGCATTACTTTACTAGCGTGTGAGATGATGCACATTGTAAGGACTTTTAAAACTCCATACTAAGTTATATTTTTAAATTAAAAGTTTTTTTTTTTTTGGTTTGGCTGTGCCAGGTGTTAGTCTCGGCATGTCCCCCTGATCAGGAATTGAACCTGGGCCCCCTGCGTTGGGAGCGTGGCGTCTTAGCCACTGGGTATATCCAGGAAGTCCTGTGAGTGCTTTTAAAACTGAGTTCTTAAATCAATAACACGTATCCTTCTCTGCTTGATCACTCAGTCATGTCTGACTCTTTGCAGCCCCATGGACTCTAGCCCGCCAGGCTCCTTAGTCATGGGGTTCTGTAGGCGAGAATACTGCACTGGGTTGCTATTCCTTTGTCCAGGATCTTCCCAACCCAGAGATGGAACCCGAGTGTCCTGTGTCTCCTGCGTTGGCAGGTAGATTCTTTACCACTGCACCGCCTGGGAAGCCTGTATCCTTCTCTATCTCTGCATTCTCATCTGCTCCATCCCTAGGCAATCACTAATCTGACTTGTATGTCTGAGAAGCGCAGTTTTCTAGTGTTTTATGCCTGAGGCTTCCCTGGTCCCTCAGTCAGGTAAAGAGACCGCCTGCAATGCAGGAGACCCAGATTCCATGTAGAACTCCACAACAGATCACATCCTTGTTTTTTTTTTTTTTAAGGGATTATAAAGCCACTCTGCAGTGATTTCGTTGACTGAGCCACCAACGCACAAGTAATCCAATGTTGGAGGTTGACCAGATGGCAGAGGCGCCTCCTTAAGCCTTAAGTACCTAACCATCCCAGGCACCTTAAGAAAAAGGTGGCTTTTCTGATAAAGACTGAGGACAGCTTAGGGTCCTGATGGTGAGAGTGGCCAGTTGCAGCTTGGGTTGTTCTGGGAGGTTCTGCGGAAAGGCATGTATGCACCTCAAGGCGAAACAGGCTTTGTGAACAACGTGGGCAGTGTTTTCTGGTTGGTTGGTTTGGTCTTGTTGTTTTTTGGTTTTCTTTTGAGGGGAGGGGTCTGTGCTAGGTCTTCATTGTTGCACAGGCTTGTCTCTAGTTGTGGGGAGCTGGGGTGGGGGGGGGGCGGTGGTCTACTCTGTTTACAGTGTGTGGGATTCTCATTGCAGTGGCTTCCGTTGTTTTGGAGCATGGCCTCAGTAGTGCTCACACATGGGCTTGGTTGCGCCGAGGCCTGGGGGATCTTCCCGGACCAGGGATCGAACGTGTGTCCCCTGCATTGCCAGGCGGACGGTTCTTCACCACTGGACCACCAGGGCAGTCCCAAGTGGGAATTATGGTTGACATCCTTCCCTCCCGCTGGTGACTTCTGCTGGGTGTCTTTGTCTTTCTCGTCCTTGCCTAGAATCACAAAGTGGAGACATCTGGTTTCTNGTCCCCTGCATTGCCAGGCGGACGGTTCTTCACCACTGGACCACCAGGGCAGTCCCAAGTGGGAATTATGGTTGACATCCTTCCCTCCCGCTGGTGACTTCTGCTGGGTGTCTTTGTCTTTCTCGTCCTTGCCTAGAATCACAAAGTGGAGACATCTGGTTTCTCAGGCCCCGCATATCTTATCATCATTTAGA
This sequence comes from Philantomba maxwellii, assembly GCA_006410695.1. NCBI lineage: Eukaryota > Metazoa > Chordata > Mammalia > Artiodactyla > Bovidae > Philantomba > Philantomba maxwellii. Next base: position 89,962 of record SJYS01021175.1, read on the forward strand.
AGCCGGGCCCCAGAGGGCAGTGCCTTGGGCGACCAGAACCCCGATCACTGTCTGTCTGCAGCCAAGCTTCTTTCCGGAACGGGTGAGAGCCAGCACTGCCTCCCTCCCAGGGTCGTGTTGTCAGGGAACAAAGAAGGGTCACAGGAGCCCCATAGCTGCACATACGTCCTCCTCTGAGACGCCCAGGCTCATCCTGGTGTCTGCCTGGAGTCAGGACTCGGGGAGCAGGAGCAGCCGCTGGCCTACCTCCTTGGCGCTTTGTTCTTCCCTCTTTCTTAGCCAAGGAACTGCTGCACACAGGGAAGTTGAGGCGGATGTGGGAACGTCTTCGGTACCGCTGTCTTCCCCGCCCTGGAGATCCTGATGGGCAGGTGTGGGAGGGATATGGGCAGCGGGTATTTCCCTGAGGGCCCCTGGTATTTCCCTGAGGGCCGCCGGCTGTTTTCCTGGGCAGCCACCAAGGTCACGCCGCTGGCTTAAGCAAATGCGCTTGGAAAAGGTTAAGACCCGAAACTGGGTCACTTGTGGCATTTTCCAGATTAACGGGGGTGTCCGTAAGCCCCTTGCTGTTGGAGACGCTGATGGAGATGTGCTGAGAAATGAGTTCTCACCAGTGCTGGGTTCAGGCTGTGTCTGCTGGGTGCTGTCAAGCATGCATTAAAAACCTCTGCGTGCATAGCTCCTGAACCTCATCCACGGTCCTCCGCTCCGGGCAATTGACCATATGTTCAGCTCCCTCTTAGGAATACATGGAATTTCAATCACTGTATGGAAAATTTCTTCTAAGTATCATGCCATGAACTATACTGCCTCGCTTGGAATGGCTCTTTTGGTCCTTCTGCCACATTTATCTGGTGNGCGCTATGATTTCTGGTGGTTTGGACAAAGCATTTTTAGTGTTTCTGGTGCTGAGTTGGGTTTCACTGGAGCTCAGTGGGTAAAGAATCTGCCTGCCCATCCAGGGTTCCATCGCTATGGATCGGGAAGATCCCCTGGAGATGGAAATGCAATCCACTCCAGTATCCTTGCCTGGAGAATTCCCATGGACAGAGGAGCCTGGCGGGCTACACCCCTGGGGTCTCAAAAGAGTGGGACACGACTAATCCAGTAAACAACAGCAACACAACGGTGCTGGGTGAGACAGTCGCCCCCCCCACCCTCCTTTTCACAAGTTAACAAAAAGACAGCCCAGTCATTTGGGTCTGTCCGCCTTCTGCCTGTGTTCATTGAGTGACGTGTCTGTGTGGTCTTTCCTGTGAACACATCCGGAGAACATGACTGGCCGAGACAAGTATGCCCTTGTCCTAGGTAGGGGACAGATAAGGGGTGCCCCAGCTTCATGGGGTGGAACTCTGAAGCTTTGATCCCATGCAGACGCTGCTACTCGGCCGTGGCATTTGGGTAAAATGCTGCTTTGATGTCTGGTGTCAGTTTCAGCCATTGAGGTCGCTTGGGAATTTTTATCTTCACTTCTTTTCTCCTTCTGTATAAAGGCAGGAAATAATGACCTCTTAATCGCCTTTCATCAAGAATGATGTCACCATCCACAGCTCTGTATTGTCAGATCACTGCTTGCAGAGGTTGGGGGGATGAGGGGGAAACACTCCGCCACTCGACAGACGGCTCTGACGTGTGTTTTTTATTCATTCACGTACGTCGGAAGCGCTCCAGCCAGGCCGCCAATGTCATCCCCTTGGTTCCTGCCCTTGGGGGCGCTGGCAGCTGAGTGGGTGATGGGCAGGGACCCGGAAAGCTCTGACAAGCAGTGACGGAAGGAGGGAGGGCTGGAAGCGTCGAGCTGTCCTCTGAAGGCTGAGCCAGGTTGGAGACACAGACGTGGCCCTATGTCAGCGATGCCAGGGCCTCCTAAAGAGGCTGGCAAAGGGGATGCTCAGCAGGGTGGGGGTTAGCCGGGGCTTGAGCTGTGCATCTCAGACCCCAGCTCGCCTCTGAATGGCCAGGAGGCCTTGTGCCAGCGTGGGCAGCCCGCCCAGGGAGCGCACAACAGCTCTCCAGGGGCCTGGGTGTCACTCCCTGGCCATTGGGAGCCACTGAGGGTTGCGGAGCGAAGGCCCCGATCTGCAGAGCTGAGTTGCCGGGACCTTGGAGCGGTGGGAGGCAGAGACAACTCTGGAGACGGAGAGGCTTGATCAGGGCAGGAAGGCAGCCGCAGCTCAGGGCGGGCTTCATTCAGGGTCTGTTTTTCAATCGCTCAGTCGTGTCCGACTCTCTGCGACCCCGTGGACCACAGCACGCCAGGCCTCCCTGTCCATCACCACCTCCCGCAGTTTGCTCAAACTCACGTCCAACGAGTCGCTGATGCCATCCAGCCATCTCTTCCTCTGTCGCCCCCTTCTCCTCCCGCCTTCCATCTTTCCCAGCATCAGGGTCTTTTCCAATGAGTCAGCTCTTCGCATCAGCTGGCCAAAGTATGGGGTTTCAGCTTCAGCATCAGTCCTTCTAATGAATATCCAGGACTGAATTCCCTTAGGATGGACTGGTTGGATCTCCCTGCAGTCCCAGGGACTCTCAAGAGTCTTTTCCTACCGTCTGTAGGGATGTGTTGGTTTCAAAACACTTAATAAAAAGGGTGTTTGCGGTTTGGGCCCTCCTCCAGCCTGGAAGCACCATCAGCATCATGCCGATCTCTGTCCCCCTGCGTCTGGAAGTTCCGGGGGCTCCCTGTCTGGAGCTCATCTCGGCCACCCTAGTACTCAGTGGGAAGGATCTGCAGGACTTTCCAGGATCTCCTTTATCTGCAAGGACCTCCCCACTGCCGTCTACTCCGACTCTTGCTTTTAAGATGCCCCCAAGCATGACTTGGGGTTTTATTCCCCAAGAAGTCTCCCCACGGCCAGCGTCACCTGCAGCCCACACACCCTGTGGTTCCCCTGTCGTGGTGTCCAGCCAAGGCCCTGCCTTCTCCGCTGGCCTCCCAGCCTGCAGACCCTGTATTCTCAGGCCCACGGTGCTTGTGGGGACCACATGCAGGTTGTGTATTTTCTGAGGCAGAGGCTGTTTTGCTGCGTTTGGAAAGGTTAGGAAAATAACCCGGCATACAGGTGATTTTTGCTTATTGCTTTTTTTTGNTGCAGCCCACACACCCTGTGGTTCCCCTGTCGTGGTGTCCAGCCAAGGCCCTGCCTTCTCCGCTGGCCTCCCAGCCTGCAGACCCTGTATTCTCAGGCCCACGGTGCTTGTGGGGACCACATGCAGGTTGTGTATTTTCTGAGGCAGAGGCTGTTTTGCTGCGTTTGGAAAGGTTAGGAAAATAACCCGGCATACAGGTGATTTTTGCTTATTGCTTTTTTTTGAGAGAAAAGAATTCTCTGAGATTGTGAACATTTCACTCAAGGGCTTATTTTAATAATTCCTTTTTTAAAAACTCATTTTCAAGATCTAGATCCATTCTTAATATTTAGTGGTATCCTAGCATGTTTAATATTTGTGATCTAAATCGTTTCCTTTAAAAAAAAAGAAAAAGACTGCCTGCCATATACAATTATTTTTAATATTGAAGTAAACTGGGATTCCCTTGTGGCTCAGAGGGCAAAGAGTGTGCCCACAGTGTGGGAGACCTGAGTTCGATCCCTGGGGTTGGGAAGATCCCCTGGAGAAGGAAATGACAACCCACTCCAGTATTCTTGCCTGGAGAATCCCATGGATAGAGGATCCCAGCGGGCTGCAGTTTCTTTCACAAACTGAGATCAATTTTGGTGTATAACTGGTGGAAAAGGTTTCTGGGAACCCTCCCTAGGACGGATAATTTGATTTGGAAACTAGACAAGCCAGTGGTTTGCTATTCAACACCATAGCTTTTGCAGCATTTATGTGGAAGGAATATTAGGCCGTATTAAAAATGATACTTTCGGGACTTCCCTGGCGGAGCAGTGGTTAAGACTCCATGCTTCCGATGCAGAAGGCCCAGGTTTGATCCCAGGTCAGGGAACTAGGATCCTGCATGCCACATGGACCCCCAAAAAAGACATTTTAGAAGAGTGAATGGCATGCAGAAATGCCCACCCAGCCTGGCAGGCTGCAGAGAGAAAGGCCCCACCCGGTCTGCAGGAGTCTTTGAACTATCTACAACGAGGGGAAGAAATGCAGAGAGATGTTACTCATGGTCATCTTTAGGTTACGGCCTATTCTATTAGTCTGTGGAATTCTCAAGGTCAGAATACTGGAGTGGGTAGCCTTTCCCTTCTCCAGGGGATCTTCCCAACCCAGGGATCGAACCCAGGTCTCCCGCATGGCAGGCGGATTTTTTACCAGCTGAGCCACCAGGGAAGCTGTTTGTTGTCTTACCGGCCTTCTAATTTGTAAATGTGCCATGTTTTCTACAATACACATTTTTTTTTTTTTTTAAGATTGTCCGAGCCGGAGTAGCCATTGGAGTAGAAAGGGTCTCTCCTATTTGCTGGGGTGAACAGTCACACCGTCTCTGGGTGGACATGTCTTGGACTCAGCCCCCCTGCGTTTCTGGAACTGCTGGAGTTCAGAGCTCCCCGCACGGCGGGGGGCATCAGCACCCCCTGCCCTGGCTGGATTTGGGCTCTTTTCTCCTGAGCATCCCTGCATGCACAGCTTTGGGCATCTCTGGGCTGAGCTATGCCAGTCTCCTCCCTCCTGGAAAGGGGCATCCTTGCTGGTTTCCTGCAGCCAAGCTGGCATGTGTCCAACTGGGGCCCATGGTGGGGGCGGTGGGGGGGGGGGTGTTCCTTCCATAGCGCTCACGTCCTCTCCTGTTTGATGTCTTCTGGGGGCTCCCCGTCCCCAAGGGCTCAAGGGCACTTTAGCTGCGGTATGGGTCTTCCCTACCCATACACATGAGGCAGTTAACCCCGAACAGGTATCCCTTGCCCCCTCACATTGGGGATTTTGTTTTGATGCATCCTGTGGCCCATGCCTGGTGGCTCAGATGGCAAAAGCGCCTACCTGCAATTCAGGGAGACCTCGGTTTGATACCCGGGATCGGGAAGATTCCCCCGGAGAAGGAAAATGGCAACCCACTCCAGTGCTCTTGCCTGGAGAAAATCCCATGGACAGAGGAGCATGGTAGGCTTACAGTCCACGGGATCGCAAAGAGCCGGACGTGACTGAGCGACCCCACTGACTCACTGGTGGCCTGTGCACCCCTCACGGCCTCACGCTGGCGGGCTCCTGGTGGTTGAAAGCCACACAAGTGTTTATCTTGTGTAGGAAGAAACCCAAGTCTTTTACTGAGATGAGCATCTTATATCTGCCCCTCCTGTGTGTATTCCACCTGGGGACTCTAGGTGGCACCAGAGCAACGTTTGGTCCCCTGCGCCTTGCTGCCCAGTCTGCTCCCAATGACTGTGATCACAGAGATCAGCTCTCAGCCAATCACCCTTGTCTGTCTCATCTGGACAACCCCAGGGGCCACCTCCCCGGTGGTCCAGTGGTTAAAGATCTGCCTTGCAACACTGGAGACGCCAGTTCGAGCCCTGGTTGGGGAACCAGGATCCCACGTGCTGTGCAGCAAGGAAGCCCGCATGCCATAACTAGACGGTCCGTGTGCCCCACAGGATGCAATGAAGATCCTGGTGTGCCACAACCAAGACCCAAGAAATAAATATAAAAAATAAATAAATGCTTAAAAAAAGAAAAAAAGAAAAATTTTAAAAACCCTGCCGTTTTAGCCGCCAGAGGGGCTGACAAACCACCTGAAAAGAGAAAGTTGTTCGGTCGTGTCTGACTCTTTGCAACCCCATGGACTATAATCCATGGAAAATTCTCCAGGCCAGAATACTGGAGTGGGTAGCCTTTCACTGCTCCAGGGTATCTTCCCAACCCAGGGATGGAACCCAGGTCTCCTGCAATGCAGGCAGATTCTTTACCAGTTGAGCCTCCAGGGAAGCCCAAGAATACTGGAGTGGGTGGGTAGCTAATCCCTTCTCCAGGGGATCTTCCCGAACCAGGAAATTGAACCAGGGTCTCCCACATTGCAGGTGGATTCTTTACCAGCTGGGCTATCAGGGAGCCTCCCTTGATTACCAAATATGTTTACTGTGCTCTAGGAAAGTCTGAAGATCTGACAAGAGCAGACACATTTTAGGAAAATTTCACTGTCCCCCAGTAGCCCCAGTTCCTTACTTAGAACTTGTGGGTACCACCCTTTCCACTGTGCTTTCATTCGTTTTTAAAAGCCATAATTAGTACCCTAGGCTGTGTCTTCTCAAAGTAGAAACATGTATCAGTGTTTAGACATTGTTTAGTCACTCAGTCGGGTTTAACTCTTTGTGACCCCATGGACTGTAACCCACCAGGCTCCTCTGTTCCTGGGATGCTCCAGGCAAGAATCCTGGAGTGGGTTGCCATCTCCTCCTCCAGGGGATCTTCCCGACCCAGGGATCGAACCCTCATCTCCTGCATCTCCTTGCATTGGCAGGTTGCCTCTTTACCACTGAGCCTCCTGGGAAACCCATGTGTAGACATACTTGGGTGTCTACATGTTGGTCTACATACAATAATGTAGACATTATTGTGCTTCACAGATCCTGGCTTTTGTTTGTTTGTTTGTTTGTTTTCAATTAAAAATTGTGGCAACCCTGTCAAGCCCGTAGTGCGTTACTTAGTCTGTTAGTGACAGTTCTCCACCGGTACTTGTTCACTTTGTCTCTTTGTGTCTCACATTTTGGTAATTCTCAGTGTTTGGAATTTTTCTGCCATCACATTTGCTACGGTCTCTGTGGTCAGTGATCTTTGGTTTTACTTGCATTACTACTAAGACTCTGAAGGCTCAGAGGACGGTTAGCATTTTTTAATTTAAAATAAGGTCTGTACATTGTTTTCGCAGACATGCTGTTGCACACTTGGTAGACTCCAGTGTAGTGTAAACACAACATTTATATGCATTGGGAAACCAAAGCACTCACGTGGCTAACTTTATTACCATATTTGCTTTGTTGTGAGGGTCTAGAGCCCAACAGAATCTCTCTGAGGTCTGCCTATATTATCTTTTAAAATAGGATGAGAAACATTTACTCCTCTCAGGGTGCAGGAATGCCCCAGTAAACCAGCTCCTTTCCCACTCTTTCCTGTTACAGAGCTGCAAGAATTTGCCACAAAGTGTGAGACCTTTCCTTTTCCTAGCCTCTCTTTCCCTTGTCTGCTGTCTGTCTAGTTTTCTCCCTTTGTTAATTACCTGTGAAGGAAGATGAAAGAAGTTCTGGATGTTATAGCACAGAAAAAGCCGTCTGAAAATGAGATTCACGTGGCCAGAAGCTTCCTTACGAGGATCTTGAGAAACTCTATGAGGTACAGTCTTGGTTTTTATAATCGCTTTACTCCCGAGGTGGGATGGATTCATCCGTTTTATGCTTCAGTTCGTAGGCAGTTGTCATCAAGTCAACACCTTCCGCATTTTTGCCACCCATGGGGTTTTATTGGTTTGTTTGTTTCCGTGTTAATTATCGGAGTCGTCAGAAGGTTTGTGTTAATAAATAACTTTCTGGGTTTTCATTGCTATTCATTATTGCATAAGAGTCTTTACTGTTCTTGCCTGTTGGAAAGAATGTTTGACATCCGACAGGTACTCAGAGGCTTAGTTGTGCCCTTCAGCTCCGATCTGGAGTTGCCCGTGGCGAGGCTAGGTCCGTCCTGAATTGCAGGAGCAAGAGAGGCAAGTGTGTACCGTTTCCTCACGCAGCAGCTCGCCCTGGAGGCTCTGTGGCGTTCATATGGCAGCTGCACGGATTTCCAACACCTGGGCAGGTGTGGTCAAACCCTAATAAGCCGTCATGGATGGTGGTGACTGTGGTGGGGGCAGGGAAGGCGCCTGTGACATTCAGAAGCCCTGGCAGGAACGGACCGGAGCCCACTGGTCTAGGGCATGGTGATGCCCACCATGGGGGACCCGGAGATGACTTCAGACACTCTGACAGGCTCAGGGCAGTACGTGTCCACTGATCCCCTTTAGGGCTTCCCTGGTGGATCAAATGGCAAAGAATCTGCCTGCAATGCCAGAGAACCCGGGTTTGATCCCTGGATCGAGAAGATTCCCTGGAGAAGGGAATGGCAACCCACTCCAGTATTCTTGCCAGAAGAATGCCGTGGACAGAGAGGAAGCTGGTGGGCTACAGTCCATGGGGTTGCAAAGAGTCGGATATGACTGAGTGACTAACACAGACACAGACACACACACAGACACAGACACAGACACAGACGCATACACACACGCACGTGCGCGTGCACACACACACACACACCTACCCACCAACCCCCAGTCCCAGACAGAGGAGCCTAGCACGCTATAGTCCATGGGTTTGCAAAGATTTGGATACGACTGAGTGACTGACACACACATACACACACAGAGTCCCCACTGAACTCTGACAGGCTCAGAGCAATACGTGTCCACTGATCTCTTAGTTAGGGCTTCCCTGGTGCCCCAGATGGTAAAGAATCTGCCTACAATGCAAGAGACTCGGGTTCGATCCCTGGGTCGGGAAGATCCCCTGGAGAAGGAAATGGCAGCCCACTGCAGTATTCCTGCCAGGAGAATCCCATGGACAGAGGAGCCTGGCGGGCTACAGTCCATGGGGTTGCAAAGAGTTGGATACCACTGAATGACTAACATAGACACACAGGCACACACACACACACAGATACACACACACTCGCCACTGACTACGTGACAGCCATGTTTGCTTGAGTGAGTGGATAAATAAACGCACCCAGTCCTGTGACACCCAGCCCACGCCTTCTCCTCAAAGAGGCCAGGGGTGTCTGCAAATTTGCACTGACATGAGCAAGACAAAAGATGCTGCTGTGGCTTTTGGTGGGGAGACGGGAAAGGGAAGGCAAGATGTATCTATCTTCTTAACCTCGAAGAAAACCTGTACCAGGAGTGCTGGTGCCCAGATGGGGAAGCACCGAGCGCGATGCCGTGAGTCACACGAATGGTTTCCGCTTCTCAGTCCTTGGCACAAAGCGGTCCTCGGTGTGATGTCCCTGAGTCGTCTGCATCCCTTTTTTTTTTTTTTTTTTAAACCCCCAGGAGGAATGAGCTGAGCTGGAGGCCACACTCCTGGCATGCCACCAAGTTCTCCGACAGCCAGTCCGAGGCAGCCGCACCTCTGTTTCCCTGCCCCTCTCGGCCGAACCGGTACCACGCCAGGTAGGCACCCCTTCCGCCTTCTCCCCCGCCTCCCCTGGGGGCTGGGGAGCTGCTTTCGCTTTCTGCCACACCGCTGACAGCCCTGCCCCGTTGCCACCATGCGCTTCTTTCTTTTCCTTTGTGTTGCATAGCGAGTCCCAATTTTTCAAGCTGCTGCTACCATCTAACAGGCTTCCCAGGGAGCTCAGCTGGGGCAAGGATCCTCCTTGCGATGCAGGAGACCCTGGTTCAATTCCTGGGTTGGGAAGTTCCCCTGGAGAAGGGATAGGCTACTCACTCCAGTGTTCTCGGAATGCAGGAGACCCTGGTTGGATTTCCTGGGTTGGGAAGATCCCCTGGAGAAGGGATAGGCTACCCACTCCAATATTCTTGGAATGCAGGAGACCCTGGTTCAATTCCTGGATCGGGAAGTTCCCCTTGAGAAGGAATAGGCTACCCACTCCAGTGTGTTTGGTTTTCCATGGTAGCTCAGCTGGTCAAGAATCCACCGCAAGGTGGGAGACCTGGGTTCGATCCCTGGCTTGGGAAGATCCCCTGGAGGAGGGCATGGCAACCCACTCCAGTATTCTGGCCTGGAGAATCCCCATGGACAGAGGACCCTGGCGGGCTACCATCCACGGGGTCGCAGAGAGTTGGCCACGACTGAGCGACTAAGCACAGCACACACAGACTCCATTGAAAGTTATTGTGAAATATTGGCTACGTAAATGGCAATCCACTCCAGTATTCTTGCCTGGAGAATCCCATGGACTGAGAAGCCTAGTAGGTTACAGTCCACGGGGTCGCAAAGAGTCGGACACGACTGAGTGACTTCACCTTCACCTGCACCTTCCCTGTGTCATACAGGATATCCTTGTAGCGTGTTTATTTCATCGTTTGTATGTTACCTCCCTACCTCTGTCCTGCCCCTCCCCCTCCCCCCACTGGTAATCCCTAGTTCACTGCTTCTGTTCTCTTTGTTGTCGTTGCTGTTGTGTTTGTGATTCCACAGATAAGTGACATATTGCAGAATTTGTTTTTCTCCGTCTTAGTTCATCAAACACAATGCCCTCCAGGCCCGTCCTTGTTGATACGCATGGCAACATGCGGTTCTTTTTTTATGGCTGAGTAGTATCCCATTGTATGTGTGTGTGTGTGTGATATATACATCTTCTTTAATCTATTCATCTGTCGATGGACTTTAAGGTTACTTCCGTATCTTGAGCACTGTAAATAATGCTGCTATGAACAATCGGGTGCATGTTATCTTTTTGAATTAGTGTTCTCATGTGGGGTGGGGGGAGTTTGTGTATCAAGGAGTGGAATTGCTATATCCTATGGTAGTTCTCTTTTAGCTTTCTAGGAACTTGCGTGCTGTTTTCCAGTAGTGAACAAGGGTTCCCTTTTCTCCGTATCCTCACCAGCTTTTGTTATTTGTTGTCTCGTTGATGACAGACCTTCTGACAAGTGTCAGGGTGATACTTCATTGGGGTTTTGGTTTGCATTTCTCTGATTACCGACGCCGAGCAGCTTTTCGTCTGCCATCTGTATGTCTCCTTTGGGAAAATGCCTATTCAGGTCTTCTAACCATTATTTATTAATGTATTTTTGGGCCGTATGCATCATGTGGGATCTTAATTCCTCCGTTGGGGATAAAACTCTCCACGCCTGCAGGGGAAGGGCAGAGTCTTAACCACTGGACTGCCAGGGGAGTCCCTTCTGCCTGTTTTTTAATCAGGTATTTATTTTTCAGATAGAGTTGCATCTGTTTATTTTTTACACATTAACCCTTCATTGGTCATGTCATTGGCAAATATTTTCTCCCATTCAGTAGGCTGTCTTTTCATTTTGTTGATGGTTTCCTTTCCTCTGAAAAAGCCTTTCATTTTAATTAGGTCCCGTTTGTGTATTTTTGCATTTCTTTACTTTGCCGTAGGAGGCAGATCCCCCAAAATACAGCTACAATTTATGTCAAGGGGTGTTCCGCCTATGTTTTCCTCTGGGAGTTTTATGGCTTCTGGTCTTAAATTTAAGTCCTTAAATCCATTTTGAGATTTTTTTTTTTTAATACCATGTTAGAGAATGTTCTAGTTCCATTCTTTTGCATGTAGCTATCCAGCTTTCCCAGCATGACTTATTGAAGAGGCTGTCTGTTCTCCACTGTATAGACTAGTTGATGATAAGCGCGTGGGTTTATTTCAGGGCTCTCTATTCTATATCCTGACCTACGTGTCTGTTTTTGTGCCGCTACCATACGATTTTGATGACCATAGCTTTGTAGTGCAGTCTGATACCTCCATCTCTCTTCTTTCTCAGGATTGTTTTGGCTCTTCAGGGTCTTTGATGTTACTATGCAAATTTTTTAATTGATTTGTTCTAGTTTTGTGAAAAATGCTATTGGTATTTTGATAGGGATAGCTTTGAATCTGTAGATTGCTTTGAGCAGTATGGTCATTTTAACAATATTCTTCCAGTCCATGGTATATATTTCCATTCTGTGTATGGCATTTTCAGTTTCTTTCATCACTGTCTTCATCACTGTTTTCTGACTATAGGTCTTTTACCGCCTTGGTTAGATTTTTCCTAGGTATGTACATATGTATGTATTATTATTGTTATTTTTGTCCACACTGGGGGACACATAGGATCTTGGTTTCCCAACCGGGGATCAAACACCTCCCACAGTGAAAGCTAGGACTCTTAAGCTCTGGACCACCAGGGAAGTCCCAGTACTTAAATCTTTTTAATGCAGTTATAAATGGTTTGTTTCCTCAGTTCCTCTGTCTGAAGGTTCACTGTTAATATGCAACACATTTCTGTATGTTAATTTCATATCCTGCAGCTTGACCAAATTCATTGATGTGTTGTAGGAGTTTTTTGGTGACATCTTTAGGATTTTCTATGTATAATATCACATCATCTGCAAACAGAGGCAGTTTTACTTCTTCCTTTCCAGCTTGAATTCCTTTGATTTCTTTTTCTCTGATTGCTGTGGCTAGGAGTTCCAAAACTTTGTTGAATGAAAGTGATGAGAGTGGGTATCCTTGCCTTGTTCCTGAAATGCTTTCAGCTTTTCACTGTTAAGTATAATCTTTGCTGTGGATTTTGTATATATGGCCTTCATTATGTTGAGGTGAGGTGAGGTGAGGTGAAGTCACTTCACTCAGTCTTGTCCGATTCTTTGCGACCCCGTGGACTGTAACCTACTAGGCTTCTCTGTCCATGGGATTCTCCAGGCAAGAATACTGGAGTGGATTGCCATTTCCTTCTCCAGGGGATCTTCCCGACCCAGGGATCGAACCCGGGTTTCCCGCATTGGAGGCAGACGCTTTAACCTCTAAGCCACCAGGGAAGTATGTTGAGGTACGTCCCCTTTATGCCCATGTGGTTGAGTTTTTATCAAAATGGATGCTGAATTTTATCAAAAGCTTTCTCTGTAGCTCTCGAGATGATCATATACTCTTCAGTTTGTTAATGTTGTGTATCCCATTGGTTAATTTGCAGATATGGAAGCATCCTTGGTATATCCTGAGACAAATTCCACTTGATCATAGTGTATGATCCTTTTAATGTATTTTTTTTTGATTCAGTGTGCTAATATTTTATTGAGGATTTTTCATCTATGTCCATCAGTGGTTATAGCCTGTAATTTTATTTTTTGTTTATGATGTCTCTGGTTTGGTATCACAGTGATGCTGGCCATGTAGAATGAGTTCAGAAGCATCCCTTCCTTTGCAATTTTTGCAATAGTTTGAGATGGAAAGGTGTTAACTCTTCTCTGAAAGTTTGATAGATTTCACCTGTGAAGCCATCTGGTCCTGGACTTTTGTTTGATGGGAGTTTTGTTTTTAAATTAGATTGAGTTTGTTCCTGCTAATTAGTTTGTTCATATTTTCTACTTTCTGGTTTGATCCTGGGAAATTGTACATTTCTTGACAGTTTTCCATTTCTCTAGATTGTCCATTTTATTTGCATGTAGTTCATATAATTATCTCATAAGATCCTTTGTGTTTCTGTGGCATCAGTTATAATTTCTTTCATTTCTGACCTTACTGATTTTTGGGGTCCTCTTCTTGAATCTGACTAAAAGTTTATCAGTTTGGTTCATCTTTTCAAAAGTCAGGTTTTAGTTTGATCTTGCTTAGTGTTTTTGAGTCTATATTTCATTTTTTTCTGCTCTAATGTTCATGATTTCTTTCCTTCTACTAACTTTGGAGTTTATGTATTCCTTTTTCTAGTCCCTTCACACATACGGTTAGAGTATTTGAGGTTTTTTGTTTGTTTCCTAAGATAAACTTGCATTGCTGTAAACTTCTCTCTTAGAACTGCTTTTTCTGCATCGTGTAGGTTGTGGATTGTTTTATTTTGTATGGTGCCTTTCTTGACTTCAGAATGATGTTCCTTTTCTGATGAGAAAAGTCTATGGATGCATCATTACTGGAACAATTCTAACTTTTTTTCACTGAGTAGGTAGATGTATAATACTTGAAAACAAAACACCAGGAGAAAGGATGATCAGTTTTGGCCGAATTCCTTTGATCCAGCTGAGTGGGATGGCTGAGCACGTTGCCACTCTTCTTTAAAGATGTTTGTGTACAGGTTAGAAGGCAGGAGTCGCTTCTGTGTTGAGCAAGTGTGTGTTGCTAAAGCTCCCCAGGGGATTTTGTGCTACACCAGCACCCTTTCTCCCAGGTTGCTTTGTGGAGGTACAGGGGAAACCAAGGGCCTTCACAGCCCATGTGCCAGGCTTGGGGCCAGCCTTGGCCTGGTGGTTTCTCGGTGACTTTGAGACAGAGGGCCTGAGAATTGTGAGTTGGTAGAAGGGGGAGGGCTGGTCCACGTGGCTTACCTGGAGCCCACATTTCAGGGTCAGAAGGGCAAATGCCACCCCCAGACAGCACCATGGGGGTGTTGGCTTAGAGAAGCTTCTGCTGGCTACAAGGATCTGACCAGTCACCTTGGTTACTGGCAGTGTCCTTACTAGTCTGTTAGAAGAATAATGTTAACAGCCAGTAGTGTGCCTCTTTGGGGTGTGTGCACAAGTGCCTGTGTGAGTGTGCACGTGTATTTGTATATGTATGTGAATGTGTGTGTGCACATGTGNCAAACAGAGGCAGTTTTACTTCTTCCTTTCCAGCTTGAATTCCTTTGATTTCTTTTTCTCTGATTGCTGTGGCTAGGAGTTCCAAAACTTTGTTGAATGAAAGTGATGAGAGTGGGTATCCTTGCCTTGTTCCTGAAATGCTTTCAGCTTTTCACTGTTAAGTATAATCTTTGCTGTGGATTTTGTATATATGGCCTTCATTATGTTGAGGTGAGGTGAGGTGAGGTGAAGTCACTTCACTCAGTCTTGTCCGATTCTTTGCGACCCCGTGGACTGTAACCTACTAGGCTTCTCTGTCCATGGGATTCTCCAGGCAAGAATACTGGAGTGGATTGCCATTTCCTTCTCCAGGGGATCTTCCCGACCCAGGGATCGAACCCGGGTTTCCCGCATTGGAGGCAGACGCTTTAACCTCTAAGCCACCAGGGAAGTATGTTGAGGTACGTCCCCTTTATGCCCATGTGGTTGAGTTTTTATCAAAATGGATGCTGAATTTTATCAAAAGCTTTCTCTGTAGCTCTCGAGATGATCATATACTCTTCAGTTTGTTAATGTTGTGTATCCCATTGGTTAATTTGCAGATATGGAAGCATCCTNAAGCCACCAGGGAAGTATGTTGAGGTACGTCCCCTTTATGCCCATGTGGTTGAGTTTTTATCAAAATGGATGCTGAATTTTATCAAAAGCTTTCTCTGTAGCTCTCGAGATGATCATATACTCTTCAGTTTGTTAATGTTGTGTATCCCATTGGTTAATTTGCAGATATGGAAGCATCCTTGGTATATCCTGAGACAAATTCCACTTGATCATAGTGTATGATCCTTTTAATGTATTTTTTTTTGATTCAGTGTGCTAATATTTTATTGAGGATTTTTCATCTATGTCCATCAGTGGTTATAGCCTGTAATTTTATTTTTTGTTTATGATGTCTCTGGTTTGGTATCACAGTGATGCTGGCCATGTAGAATGAGTTCAGAAGCATCCCTTCCTTTGCAATTTTTGCAATAGTTTGAGATGGAAAGGTGTTAACTCTTCTCTGAAAGTTTGATAGATTTCACCTGTGAAGCCATCTGGTCCTGGACTTTTGTTTGATGGGAGTTTTGTTTTTAAATTAGATTGAGTTTGTTCCTGCTAATTAGTTTGTTCATATTTTCTACTTTCTGGTTTGATCCTGGGAAATTGTACATTTCTTGACAGTTTTCCATTTCTCTAGATTGTCCATTTTATTTGCATGTAGTTCATATAATTATCTCATAAGATCCTTTGTGTTTCTGTGGCATCAGTTATAATTTCTTTCATTTCTGACCTTACTGATTTTTGGGGTCCTCTTCTTGAATCTGACTAAAAGTTTATCAGTTTGGTTCATCTTTTCAAAAGTCAGGTTTTAGTTTGATCTTGCTTAGTGTTTTTGAGTCTATATTTCATTTTTTTCTGCTCTAATGTTCATGATTTCTTTCCTTCTACTAACTTTGGAGTTTATGTATTCCTTTTTCTAGTCCCTTCACACATACGGTTAGAGTATTTGAGGTTTTTTGTTTGTTTCCTAAGATAAACTTGCATTGCTGTAAACTTCTCTCTTAGAACTGCTTTTTCTGCATCGTGTAGGTTGTGGATTGTTTTATTTTGTATGGTGCCTTTCTTGACTTCAGAATGATGTTCCTTTTCTGATGAGAAAAGTCTATGGATGCATCATTACTGGAACAATTCTAACTTTTTTTCACTGAGTAGGTAGATGTATAATACTTGAAAACAAAACACCAGGAGAAAGGATGATCAGTTTTGGCCGAATTCCTTTGATCCAGCTGAGTGGGATGGCTGAGCACGTTGCCACTCTTCTTTAAAGATGTTTGTGTACAGGTTAGAAGGCAGGAGTCGCTTCTGTGTTGAGCAAGTGTGTGTTGCTAAAGCTCCCCAGGGGATTTTGTGCTACACCAGCACCCTTTCTCCCAGGTTGCTTTGTGGAGGTACAGGGGAAACCAAGGGCCTTCACAGCCCATGTGCCAGGCTTGGGGCCAGCCTTGGCCTGGTGGTTTCTCGGTGACTTTGAGACAGAGGGCCTGAGAATTGTGAGTTGGTAGAAGGGGGAGGGCTGGTCCACGTGGCTTACCTGGAGCCCACATTTCAGGGTCAGAAGGGCAAATGCCACCCCCAGACAGCACCATGGGGGTGTTGGCTTAGAGAAGCTTCTGCTGGCTACAAGGATCTGACCAGTCACCTTGGTTACTGGCAGTGTCCTTACTAGTCTGTTAGAAGAATAATGTTAACAGCCAGTAGTGTGCCTCTTTGGGGTGTGTGCACAAGTGCCTGTGTGAGTGTGCACGTGTATTTGTATATGTATGTGAATGTGTGTGTGCACATGTGTGCGTATGCGTGATATGTATGACTGTGTATCTGTGTGTGTATTCAGAGCTAACATAACTATCTCAAAGTCAGTTTTTGACTATTACTAAATGTCTGCTGTAAAGGAAAATGTATCTTAAATCGAATATTCCTCAGACTTACCTGGTGGTCCAATGGCTAGGATTCCGAGCTCCAAGGTCCCCAGGTTCGATTCCTGGTCGGGGAACTAGATCCCACATGCCGCAACCAAATCTTGGCATAGCGCAGCTAAGGAGCCCATGGGCCGCCACTAAGACATGGCCCAGGTAAATAAATAAGTACAATATTCCCTATTTACAGCCGTAAGAGATGGTAGTATTTGGAGCCTAGGCTACTGTGGAAAAACCCAGGTTATCATCCCAGTGGTAACACTTCAGTCAAAAAGTGGGCCTCGGAGTGCATTATGACAATGACTTCATGTAATAGGATCTCCATGAAGCCCACTTGGCTGTTTTTGACTTAAGACACCCATGTGCCCTGCGGAAACCGCTCTGAGCTTTATTTCTGTCTGCTTGGACTTAGAATCTCCCGGAAAAATCCACTCAGGAATGCAGGAGACAGGATGGAGAGAAACGTACTCCGATTCTGGGAGGGGACCTGGCCTGTCCTCCGAGGACACGGTGTGGAGCCCAGTGTTCATTGCACCCCCCGCCCCCTCCCCCTCGAGTGACTTAGCCAGCTCACACTCTTGTGTCTTTTCCCAGGTCACACATTTTTCTTTCTTATCTTGCTTTCTCTCAAACCTCAAGTAGATGCAGTATTTTTCCCCTCCTTGAAGCATGAATGTTCCAGCTTTGTTGAGCTTTAATGAAAGCACTTCACATGCCTGGATAAATAGTTTCACCATTGAGAGCTTAAGTGTGAAATATTGTCCTATCAAAAAAAAAAGAAGTGCATACCTTAGTCTTAAAATACTAAAAAAATGCTAATCATCATCTGAACTTTCAGTCCTTTTATAATAGTAACATGAACGATCACAAATCACCATGAGAAATAATGAAAAAATTCTGAAATACTGCAATAATTTGAAAAATGTGGCAGAGTGAACAGTGTTGGGGAAAATGGCACCTATAGGCTTGCTTGATGCAGAATTGCTACAGACCTTCAATTTGGGGGGCAGGGAGGAAGCACTATCAGCAAAGTACAGTAAAATGGGGAATGCCTGTAATTTAATATTTGGGTTTTGCAAATATAATCTTATCTCCGAACTTGCCTTTTTAAGTTGAAGATCCTTCTCTTTTGATGGCCTTCCTCGTGCTAGCGGTGCATAGCATGAATTATTTCATGCACTAAACTAGAGGCTCACGAACTCGTTCTGCAAGGGGCCAGATAACACTTTCTAGCTGGTGGGCAGATGTCTTTGCAGCTCCTCAGCTCTGGGTTTGGAACCCTGCACACAGCCATGACCGTGTTCCCCTCAAAGTCTATACTTACGAGCACTGAAATTTGAATTTCAGATCGTTTTTATGGATCCTGTGGTACTCTTTGAATTCTGCCCTCTCCCCCCACTAGAAAACCTAAAAGCCATCCTTAGCTTTGTGGGCTGCAGTTTGCTATGCAGGATACTTCCGCCCAGCCTGTGGGTTTGGTCTCCAGGAATGTACTGCAGCATTGAAAGTTTTTCTTTTTGGGAAAAGGCATCCAGCGGGTAGGACTCCGACCCTTTCAACCTGCCTCGGAAAAGCTGCTCTTTGCAATGTGAAAAGTTAGATGCGGTGAGCTCACCTTCCCTGGGCTTCACCCTGGTGACTCAGGTGTTAAAGAATCCACCTGCGAATGCAGGAGATGCAGGTTCGATCCCTGGGTCCGGAAGATCCCCCGGAGAAGGAAATGGCAACCCATTCTGGTATTCTTGCATGGAGAATCCCATGAACAGAGGAGCCTGGCAGGCTACAGTCCGTGGGGGTTGCAAAGACTGGGACACAGTTGCGCATACTCATATTCACCTTCCCGTCCAGGGATCTCCATGGGGGAAGAGTGTTTACTGCAGGTGATGTCTGCGCGGGGGCAGCTGCGCCCACGTGCACCGTCTCTTCTTGCCCTTCCCTAAAGCCCGCCTCTGCTGCCTGTGGTTTCTTCTCCTTTCCTAGCTCCTCCTCCCAGGACCTGTCGGGCGGTGCCTGGGAGGCAGCGACCCTGCAGCGTACCTCGGACCACTTCAGCTCGCTGGGGAGCGTCGACAGCCTGGACCCGTCCTCCCAGCCCGACTCGTCGGGGCGCCTCTCGGCGGCCAAGTCCAGCAGCAGCATCGACCGCCTGGGCGGCACCGGCAAGCGGGACTCAGCGTACGGTTCATTCTCCACCCGCTCCAGCACCCCGGACCACACCCTACCCAAGGCGGACACGTCCTCGGCCGAGAATATCCTCTACAAAGTGGGCCTGTGGGAGGCCTCCGCTGCAGCGGCTCAGGGCGCCGAGGGGGCCCTGGGGTGCTTCCCGCCCCGGGTCCCCGAGGATGGCCCCGAGCCCAAGCTAGCTGCTGGCGGGCGGTCCAGCTCCGGGCCCGTCTGGCATGTTCCGGATAAGAGGCGAGCCCCTCCGTCCCCTCCCCCGCCGCCTCCCCCGCTCCGCCGCGACAG
>SJYS01021175.1:169267-194695 GCA_006410695.1 Philantomba maxwellii
TCAGGGACTGGGTTGGGGGTGGGGGGGGCAGGGGCGCCAGGTACAAAGGCCCCAGGGTAGGAGATACGTGACATGGTGGGAAGGCAGCAGAGACCACTGGCTGGAACACTGTGGAAAGGAGAAGGGGTGATTGTAGATGTAGGCAAGAGAGCCAGCGGGTGGGCCAGGAGGAAGCGGGATGGGAGGTGAGGTCAGGGAGCAGCGGCTGAAGCTGTGTGCACAGAAGGAGGGAAGGTGGAACAGGAGGTCAGGGCCTTGTGGCGGGAGCTCCGTGGAGATTTGACAGGTGAACTGGAGATAACAGTCTGGGACCTGTGGCTGCAGCTGCGTGGACAGGGAGGAAGATGATGATAGAGGATGTCAGGAACCAGTGACGGGAGACACGTGGATAAAGAAGAACAAGACTGGAGAGATGGTCAGGCTGTTTGAGCCATAGTTGCGTAGATGAGGAGGGACGATTGACCATAACGTCCTAAGACAAGTGGCTAGACCTGTGAGAACAGGGATGCAGAGGTTTGGAGAGGAAGTCAGAGACCAGTGGGCTGGAGCTGCGTGGACACAGAGCTCGAGGATTGGAAAGGAAGTTGAGGACCAGTGGCTGGAGCTCTCTGTCCAAGGAGGAAGAGGATTGTAGGGACTGGGCCAGAGCCCTGTGATCAGGAATGAGGAGGATTGCAGTTCAGGTGGGTGACCACTAGATGGAGGTGTGTAGACAAAGGGGAATGAGACATAAAGTGAGTTGCTGGAGCTGTGTGGACAAGCAGGATGATTGGAGATGTGGGCAGACCAGTGGCTGGGGCCTTGTGGACAAGGAGGAGGAGGACCCCAGAGGAGGTCAGGGACTTGTGTCTGGAGATGTTTCGACAAGTAGGTGGAAGGATTTGTGATCAATAGTCAAGGGGGACCAGTGGCTGCTGCTGTGTGAAGGGTGAGGCGGGTTGGAGATAAAAGTCGGGACAAAGTGGCTGGACCTGGGTGTGCAAGGAGCAGAAAGACGGGAGATGAAGTCAGCAAAAACGAGGCCAGTTCAGTTCAGTCGCTCAGTCGTGTCCAACTCTTTGCGACCCCATGAATTGCAGCACGCCAGGCCTCCCTGTCCATCCCCAACTCCCAGAGATCGCCCAAACCCATGTGCATCGAGTCAGTGATGCCATCCAGCCATCTCATCCTCTGTCGTCCCCTTCTCCTCCGNGTGTGGACAAGGAGGAGGACATCTGGAGAAGAGATCGGGCAC
The DNA here is from genome assembly GCA_006410695.1 of Philantomba maxwellii. Lineage (NCBI taxonomy): Eukaryota > Metazoa > Chordata > Mammalia > Artiodactyla > Bovidae > Philantomba > Philantomba maxwellii. The sequence continues at coordinate 170,502 of SJYS01021175.1, forward strand.
CAGCGGCTGGAGCTTTGGGAACACGATCGGAAAGCAAAGCCAAAGACCCAGTGGCTAGCGCTCTCTGTATCAGGAGGAGCGCAGATAAAGTCAGCTTCTGGTGCCTGGAGCGGTGTGTTCAAGTGGAAGGAAGGCTGCAGATAAAGTCAGGGAAAGGCGGCCAGATCTGCGTGAAGCAGGATGGGGAGGTTTGTAGATGAAGTTGGTCGGGGGCTGTGTGGACAAAGATCAGAAGGATAGCAGATAAGGTCAAGGATTCGTGGTTGGCGCTGTGCAGACCAGGGGCAGAGGACTGGAAGAGAAATCACCGACCCTTGGTGAAAACTCTCTGTCCGAGGAAGAGGAGGCTTGCAGATAAAGTCAGCCACCAGTGGCTGCAACAGGGCGTTACAAGTAGGAGGAGGTTTTGAGATAAAGTTGGGGACAAGCAGTCCAACCTATGTGAACAGTATGGGAAGGCTTGTCCATTAAGGCAGGCCCCAGCGGCTGGGACTGTGTGGACAAGGATGAGGAGGATAGTAGTTGAGGTCAGAGACCACCAGTTTAGCTGTGTAGACAAAGACCTAGCAAGGCGGGGGTGGCGGGGATCAGTTCCCAGGCGGCTCAGTGGTAAAGAATCCGCCTGCCAATACAGGAGGCGCAGGTTCAAGAAGATCCCCTTGAGTAAAAAGTGGTGACCAGCTTCAGTATTCTGGCTGGGGAAACCCCGTGGACGGAGAAGCCTGGCAGGCTACAGCCCATTATTCGACGGCAATGCGTTGGACGTGACTGAGCACACACACAGACTCACAGGCAGTAAAGGATGAGGCTGGAGCTGTGTGAGCACGGAAAAGGATTATCAGGGTGGTTGGATCTGTGTGGACACGAATGGGACAAAGTTGCAGAGGAGGGCAGGGACTTGCAGCTGAATGTTGGTGGAAAGGGAGGAACGACGAGATGAGATCGGGGGGCGTGGGTTGTGTCTGGAGCTCTGTTGACAAGGAGGAAGAAGACGGTACATCAAGGCGGTGGGCCAGTGGCTGGAAGCTGTGTGAACAGGGAGAAGGAGGCTTGCATGTAAGGTCATCGACTAACAGATGCAACTGAGTAAATAAAGGGGAAGGGAGCTGGGAGATGCTGTCAGGGGCTTGAGGTCAGGGAGCGGTGTAGACAGGACGAGGAGAGACGCTGGGAGACGCTGGGAGAGAAGGAGATCAGGGTCCAGTGGCTGGGATGTGTGGACAAGGAGGGTTGGAGGCCCATCAGGGACCCGTGATGGGCATTTGTGGGGGAAAAAAAGGAGTAGGATGGCAGTGTTGAACTAACTCCCTGTGTCATCCCGCAGATTCCTCCTGGCTTTTTCCATATCGTAATGTATGTGTTTCCACGCTACTTTCTCCGTTAGTCCTGCCATCCTTACCCCTGCCCATCTGTTCTCTCTGTGTCTACGCCTCCACTGCTGCCCAGAAAAGAGGTTCATCAGTATCATCTTTCCAGATTCCGTATATATGCGTTAATACATGATATTTGTTTTTTGTTTTTTCTGATTTATGTCACTTAGTGTAATAGGCTCTAGGTTCATCCACTTCATTAGAACTGACTCAAAGGCATTGCTTTTCGTGGCTGAGGAATATTCCACTGTGTATATGTACCACGGCTTCTTGATCCACCCATCTGCCGATGGACGTCTAGGTTGCTTCTGTGTGCTGCTGCTGCTAAGTCGCTTCAGTCGTGTCCGACCCTGTGCGACTCCATAGACGGCAGCCTGCCAAGCTCCTCTGTCCACAGGATTCTCCAGGCAAGACCACTGCAGTGGGTTGCCATTTCCTTCTCCACCCATGTGCTAGCTACTGTAAATAGTGCTGCAATGAACAGTGAGGTACCTGTGTCTTTTTCAGTCATACTTTCCTCCAGGGTATATGTCCAGTACTGGAATTTGCTAGATCATATGGTTGTTTTAGTCCTTTTTTTTTTTTTTTAAAGAAATCTCCATACTGTTGTCCCTAATTGCTGTACCAATTTACAGTCTCACTAACAGTGCAAGGGAGCTTCCCTCGTGGCTCAGCTGATAAAGAATCCACCCACGGGGCAGGAGACTTGAGTTCGATCCCTGGGTTGGGAAGATCCCCTGGAGCAGGGAAAGGCTCCCCACTGCCGTGTTCTGGCCTGGAGAATCCTATCGACTGCATAGGCCGTGGGGTCCCAAAGAGTCGGACACAGCTGAGCGACTTTCAGTTTCAAACAATGCAAGAGGGTCTCGCTTTTTTCCACAGCCTCTCCAGCATTTATTGCTTGCAGATTTTTTTCGATGCTGGCCTGATGTTTGTTCGTGCGCAACAAGCTGCTGGCGGGCCCGCAGGCCAGGAGGTGCAGGCGGGTACAGGGGGGCGCCCGGGTCAGCGGGGCCGTGACTGAGTCCCGCACGCTGTGCCCACAGCAGGAGCTCATCGAGAGCCTTGGCTGCAAGCTTCAGGTGCTGCGGGAGGCGCGGGAGAGCCTGCTGGAGGACGTGCAGGCCAACAGTGCGCTGGGCGACGAAGTGGAGGCCCTGGTCAAGGCCGTGTGTAAGCCCAACGAGTTTGACAAGTTCCGCATGTTCATCGGGGACCTCGACAAGGTGGTGAACCTCCTGCTGTCGCTGTCCGGCCGCCTGGCCCGCGTGGAGAACGCCCTCAACAACCTGGATGACAGCACGTCTCCGGGCGATCGGGTACTGCCCCCGAGGCGGGACGGATGGATTGGGGGGCCCGCGGGGTGCAGAGAGAATGCCTGGAAGCCTCACTGGGCCAGCTGTCCAGCTGGTCGCAGAAGGTCTTCTCTCTCGCTCTCTTCCTTCTCGTAGTGGGGGGTCGCCCCGAGATTCCCCGCATTGTTCAGTTACCCCGTTGGGTCCAACTCTTTGCGACCCCATGGACCGCAGCACGCCAGGCCTCCCTGTCCATCACCATCTCCCTGAGTTTTACGCAAACTCACGTCCATCGAGTCGGTGATGCCATCCAACCATCTCATCCTCTGTCATCCCCTTCTCCTCCTGCCTTCAATCTTGCCCAGCATCAGGATCTTTTCCAGTTCTTGGCATCAGGTGGCCAGAACATGCTAGCATTATTTTATGCATTCAGACTCATGTCCATTGAGTCGGTGATGCCATTGACAGGCTTATTAGTTAGCATCATGGACATCATGGTCCCTGCCANACCATCTCATCCTCTGTCATCCCCTTCTCCTCCTGCCTTCAATCTTGCCCAGCATCAGGATCTTTTCCAGTTCTTGGCATCAGGTGGCCAGAACATGCTAGCATTATTTTATGCATTCAGACTCATGTCCATTGAGTCGGTGATGCCATTGACAGGCTTATTAGTTAGCATCATGGACATCATGGTCCCTGCCAGGGACCGTGTTTGTGGACCTCCCGGACTCTGAACCTTCACTGTATCCCTTCGGGTCTCCACATTAGGTCCACGCTGGGAATGCTTGATGAGCTTCACCTTCCTAGAACCNAGCATTATTTTATGCATTCAGACTCATGTCCATTGAGTCGGTGATGCCATTGACAGGCTTATTAGTTAGCATCATGGACATCATGGTCCCTGCCAGGGACCGTGTTTGTGGACCTCCCGGACTCTGAACCTTCACTGTATCCCTTCGGGTCTCCACATTAGGTCCACGCTGGGAATGCTTGATGAGCTTCACCTTCCTAGAACCAGCGGCAGCCATGGTCCACAGCCTCCTCCAAGTTCAGTGGAGGGGCCCGGCCTCCACTGTGAACAGCAATGGGGGTAACTGTCAATGTCAGGCGCTAACAAGGGCAAAGAGGCAGCGTCTGGCTGTGGGAGGCTCCCCCTGGCTTTCCAGATAGAAAGCGGGACACGTGGGCCAGACATGGACACAGGAAGCCTTCCCTTCAATTGGGAGCTTGTAGTCTCCAGGGATGCCAACTGATCTCTCTAGCCCTGTTTGGAGAATCAACTGCTGGTGTCGGAAACTTGGACTGAGATCCGGGCATTCCCTGGCATGCATCAGCTGCCACGTGGAGACTGTTTAATGCCGTTCCCCGCTCCCTACCTTGTTTTCACAGCAGGTTACGTACAGGAGGGCAGGGATTGCAGGTGTGTGCCTCGATCTAGGAGTGGGAGTGTCTGTGTGCCCCAGAGTAAGGAGCCAGGGCAGCTATGCGACCCACCTGCCCCAGCCCCCGCCTCCGTCTTTCATTTTCCAGCCCCTTGTCCTCTTCACCGTCCGCCTCTACTGGTCCCAGAAGGGTTTCGCAATCCTGCCCTGGGAGATCTCTTTAAATGCACTGCTTTGACCCACTTTGCCCCCATCCGCTGTGTTGTCAGGGAAACTCCTTGGGTGCACCCAGGTCCCCCCCACCCCACAAGTCCTTCGCTGCCTGCGCACATCTCCCAATTTTGGACTTTTCCGGGCGTGGATGGCTCTCATGTTCCTCCGGGTGTATCTGGGCGCCTGGTGGCGAGGGGGCGGGGGATGTATCTGGGTGCCTCCTGTGAGGGTCTGTCTGGATGCTTCGTGTGGGGGTGTATCCTGGTGCCTCGTGGGGGGTGTATCCCGGCGCCTCGTGTGGTGGTGTATCTGGGTGTCTCCTGCAGGAGTGTATCTGGGCGCCTCGCACTGGGGTGTATCCAGGCGCCTCGCTGAGCACTTGGTGGGAGGCGCTGGCCAGCTGCCCTCGCCCCCACCCCCTGCCGGGTTCCCAGCAGGCTTGTGTGTTCTGTCTGTCCAGCAATCCCTGCTCGAGAAGCAGCGCGTCCTGATCCAGCAGCATGAGGACGCCAGGGAGCTGAAGGAGAACCTGGACCGCCGGGAGGGCATCGTCTTCGACATCCTGGCCAGCTACCTGGGCCCTGAGAGCCTGGCGGACTACGAGCACTTCGTCAAGATGAAGTCGGCGCTCATCATCGAACAGCGCGAGCTGGAAGACAAAATACATCTGGGTGAGGAGCAGCTGAAGTGTCTGTTGGACAGCCTGCAGCCTGAGAGAGGCAAATGAGGGCGCACCCACCCCCCACCCCACCCGGCCCTCCTTGGAGGAGGAGGAGGAGGATGCGGATGGGATTGGCGGAGTCATCAGCTCTGGTCCTGGGGATGCAGCTGAAAACTGCAGTCTGTATTTACGTCCTGTCGATGGGGGTCGGGAGGTTGAGGGGGGTGTCCTCTCACAGCCAGGTGATGGTCAGCAAAGCAATAACTTCCATGTGTGCGTTTGGGATGAGTTCTGTAATTCTTAGGTTTCCTTTTGGAATGCTGAGCAGAGTGGCTCCCCCACCCCGCCCCTTCGCTGCGGTGGCCGGGAAGCGTCCCCACGTGGCACACCGGTGGCTTGGATGCGCCGTGCGCGCCTGTGCAACAGGGTCACCCACGTGGCCTCTGCTGGCAGTGCATGAACCGCATCCTTCCTGCGGGAAGGAACCAGTGCGTCTCTAAGAAGGTGCATGTCGGTTGAGGGAGCAGGGTTCGCCTGGCGCCAGAAGTGTTGCGCCATTGGTTGTGTCTGTCCTGTAAGGATGACCCCTGACCCAGCAAAAAAAATCATGAGGATGAGCATTATTTATTAGTGTCTTAGAAGGGAGAATAGTTGTCCGTGCGGTTTAAAGACCAGCGGTGAAATGCCGAGCTTTCAGCGGGCTGGGTTCACTCACGTTGAAATCCACACTTGTACAGTGTGCATGCTTTAAGGCGCAGGCAGAAGGGGCATACTGGCTTTTGTTCTTCTGGGATGGCACCCGCGTGCAAATGGCATTTCTCCTGCAAAGTGAGATTACCTGGCTGAAAGTGTGTCCAGGGGGGAGGTGCTTGCGAAGCTTTTTTTTTTCTTAAGGCTCCTGAGATATTTTCCTCATTTACTTTCCCCTCTGCCCCCCGCCCCTGCCCCAGAACATTTCTTTGTGTCCTGATTATATTTCAGTGTGTATATGATTGTGGATTATAACTGGCAGCTCCTCTCTCGTTGCTTCTCTGGATTAGTTTTGGCAGTGTCAAGGCCACGTTTCCTGTAAGAACCCGTGGTTCTGGCTTTCCAGAGGTCCTGGTGGACCACAAAACTCCCAGACCTGGTCTTTCTTTGCCACGGAGTGGACCACTGTCTGTTCCCTATTTTATTGTTTGATATTGCAAGGTGATCAAGAGAGTCTGTTCACTAAAGAAAACACTGTCGAGCTGTTGTTTTCCAGTGCCCGAGTCACGACTAGGAGAAGATAACTTGCTGATCCCGAGTGTGGCATTTGCATCCAGAATGTATAAAGATCTTTCCAAGTTAACAGTATGAAAACAGCCCAGTTAAACCATGAGCCAGAGACTTAAATAGACACTTCACCAAAGAGGCTATATGCATGTCAGCAGGCATGATAGGTGTTCAGCCCCTCGTGGCTTGATTCTCACGGTCTGATTTTTAACCTGATTGCCTGTGTTGGGTGCGATGCCTGCATAATGGCGGGAGAAGCCCCAAGATAACTTCCTGTTGGGGTGATATTCGGAGGTCAGATCACGTTACTCCTTGTTTCCTCTTAACACCTGTGAAAGGAGTTTTCCGGCAGGTGGGGAGATAGCCCTTTGTCACCAGTGGCTGGCGCCTTACCAAAGACAGAAGCGCACAATGTCTTATTAACGGAAACCGCTCCACATCCACACAGCCAGAAGGACAAGCTGAACTGGCTGCGGTGATATCTCTGCAGCCCTGGAGGGAACCGACCTGGCAGGCTTCAGTGATGCTGACAATAAACATTCCTTTGGCAGCCCACCCGTGCCATAGCGAAAGGCCTTTTTCTGCACTTTTTATTCTTCTTAAGCTATTCCTGATTTGAAAAGCCCCCCCTTCTGCCAGTGAAGCATCGTCCTCCGCCTCGCACGCTATGGTCACTTGCTGTGATGATGGGTCATGGCAGAAACGATAAAGCTGGCTGTCCCTGGACTGCCCGCCCCTCCGCCGCCACGTTCCTCCCTTGGGGAGACAACCACAGTGATGTCAATGTGTTTTGATTTTCACAAAGCTTTTATCTGTGATTCTTGCCCTTGTCATATAGTATTGTGATCATTCTGATGATACGTCTATAAAATGTGAAAATAGAGTTTGTGCCTGTATCCAGCTTTTCGGTGTCTTTTGAGAACGTGTTCTTCTACACAGCAATACACAAGGCTCTGGTGTCCTTTAAAGGAAGCCCATAGAATCACAATGGTCCAGTCTATTTCCCTGTCTGCCTCATAAATGTCTGGTGGCGGGGACCCAGAGATTGCAGTGAGTCAGTGTGCACAGCTTTGCGTATAGCTATGTTACTGCATATGCAAGCAATCTGGTGCTAACGTTTCTCTCGTGGCATTCCTGGGTGGTGGCTTGATGGCTCACCCCGGGTCATTGCTGAGCTGAGACGTGCTCTTTGTATCTCGAGGTTGCAGTCAGGGGCCTTGCCGGAGACTTTGCTCATGCCACCCACCGTGGAAGATGTGTACCGGTTTCATGTTCACCACTTAACACTTACCTCTCAACAGATCATCCTGCTTGACCTTAATACAATAAATGGTGTCTTTCAGTGAATGGAACGTGTCTTTGTCTTGCATCTTTTTTAAGAATTGGAATGTCCTTCCCGTATGTCAGATCCTTCAGCCAGCGATAAATCGTGGGATTGAATCTGTGTACACAGGTGTTCGACTATTTCTGCCTGTCGAGTTCAGGCCAGTCTGCAGCCAGGAAAACATCAGGGACACTGGTTTTATCAGTCAGCTGTTGCCACAGCCATGCTGTGTAACAACCGCTATACAATTGCAGCAGGGTGCAGGGAGAAGTAACTCCTTTAGAGGAGGAATTGGTAGATCATTCTGCTCCACGTGCCTGTCATCTGCCTTCTGGAACCAGGCCTTTGGCCTGGGCACGTCCATGGCACATGACCGGAGAACAAGCTCAGTCACATCGGTGCTTGCCCCGGGTATGGTTATGGCACACCTGCTAACCTTCCATTGCTGTAGCAAGTCTCGCAGCCCAACCCAGAATCCAGAAAGTGCGGTGTGTGCTCCACCCCGTGATTGCAGGGAGCTGTGACGCATTGGCGACATGGGTGAAGCCCCGTCATCTCCCACGCTGGGTGCTGATACGGAGTAACACCCTGAGGTCCAGGACCCGAAGCCAAGTTCCTGGAGCCAAGCCACCTCTGTCTGTCACTAGCCTCTGCACCCCTCAGCTTCCTCCTTCCTAGCCCTTGGGAGAGCACGCGAACTGATAATGTCAGCGTGCTTGGAACCCGCGCCGGGTCAGAGGTGTGCCACACGAAGGGAGGGGCATTCACACCTCTGGTGCCGTCACTGCAGCCTGGTTCTGGAGGAAAAGCGTTCTCTGCACCCGGACGCCCCTGTCGGAACCACCAGAGGACAGATGGTGCCTGCTCCCTGTTTCCGAAGCAGGTTGGTGGGACCCGGAGGTCAGTTAGTTGAGAGAGAGGCAGTCTTCCTTTTTTTTCTTGAATAATTTTGCTTGTTGAATTTTGGCCGCTCTGGGTCTTGCTCGCTGCTCGGGGTTTTGTCTGGATGTGTGCAGGCTTCTTGCACGTGGGGCTCAGTAGTTGTGACACATGGGCTTAGTTGCTCTGCGGCAGGTGGCGTCTTCCCGGGTCAGCAATCAAACTCTTTTCTCTATCGGTGGATTCTTTACCACTGAGCCACCAGGGAAGCCCGAGAGAGTGTTCTTAGTAAGAACTACTCAAACATAGGAGATGAATTTTTATTTGGGGTGGGGGAAGAAACATTGTCACAAACTTATGGACTTTAATGTATATACACAAATGCTACATACATTATTATTATTATTTCGGCTTGTACAGGGCCAGTCCTGCTTGTCTCATGAGTTCTGAAAGGATGGAGGGATTCGCCCATGAGGGCGGTGGAGGTGCAGTTGTAGGCTGGGGTGGTGGGGGTGTGGCTGTGGGAACCAGTGGTCCTCATGCTCCACGACCCGTGGACTGAGATGCTCAGACTTCCGTTTCTTCAGGGCAAGCCACCTTGGGCACGCTGAATCAGTNAGGGCGGTGGAGGTGCAGTTGTAGGCTGGGGTGGTGGGGGTGTGGCTGTGGGAACCAGTGGTCCTCATGCTCCACGACCCGTGGACTGAGATGCTCAGACTTCCGTTTCTTCAGGGCAAGCCACCTTGGGCACGCTGAATCAGTCTCGGGCACAGGGGCATGGGAGATGCTGTCTGCATCCTCACACCTGTTGGCTTGACCACCTCAGGGCCGCCACAACCTGCAAGCCCAGGCAATTCCAGAGGTGGGGGAGAGGGGAATGTTGTCTGCATTTCCCATCAAAAGAGGAGAACCTCGCACGTCGCGTGTGTACACGTATAGGCTGTGTGCTGAGTCACACTGAGCCAGATAAAACATCCCACGACACCGCAACCCGTGTCGTTCCCCTCCTCCACCAGATCCCCAAAATNCAAGCCCAGGCAATTCCAGAGGTGGGGGAGAGGGGAATGTTGTCTGCATTTCCCATCAAAAGAGGAGAACCTCGCACGTCGCGTGTGTACACGTATAGGCTGTGTGCTGAGTCACACTGAGCCAGATAAAACATCCCACGACACCGCAACCCGTGTCGTTCCCCTCCTCCACCAGATCCCCAAAATGTGATGACTCTGGTGCCCTCCCCCTCCATGAAACTTAGGAAGTGAGGTGCAGAGGAAGGCAAAGAGGAAAGGCCCTTTTAAACATTGTCACGAACTTAGGGACTTTAAGAAGTACGCAAATGCTACATACATTCTTTTCTTTTTTTTTTTGGCTGGCAGTGAACCCTCTTTTCTCATCTCAGCAAAGCCTAGGGCAGAGGAACATCACAGGAGGTACCGTGTCTTACCCCCCATCTTGGAAAGGTCGTGCAGGGGGAGGCCTGCCCCTTTCAGCTCAAGGTCAGCCTGTTCCTAGTTTACACCCACTTAGGAAACTCAAGCGTGAGGCCTGCCTGACAGCGTCGTGGAAGCAGGCCCAGACCCCACGGGCAGGGGCCCTCCATGCACAACAGTCCATGGCCCCGGGAGCAAGGCCGGACACTGTCCACAGGACGTGCCAAACTTCGGAGGTGTCCTCTCCAAAATGCATCAGACAAACCCAAAGTGAGGGAGAGGCTTTTTATTAAAAATTTAAGCTGACCAGTTCCCTTAAAAGGTGCTGAGGCAATGAAAGCCCATCGGAGGGGCAGCTCAAAACTGGAGGGAAGGAAGACGCCTGACAACAGCAACAATGCAGAACCTACACCACCACCACCCCCCACCCCTCTGGGCCGAGGCGGGAAGAGAGCCCAGCCTGCTGCTGGGAGAAGTCTGAATAAGGTGTGTAGATTGCCGTGTGGTCAACGCGAAGCTCTTTTTAATTTTACTGAAATATACTTGATTTACAATGTTGCGTTAATTTCTTCTGTACCACAAAATGACTCACTTATATATAAACACGTATTTTTTTTCCGTATTCTTTTCCATTATGGTTTATTACAAGATACTGAATATAGCTCCCTGTGCTACGTAGTAGGGCCATCTTGTTTATCCATTCTATATATATATATTTGTCAGTTCAGTTTAGTTCAGTCTCTCAAGTCATGTCCAACTCTTTGTGACCCCGTGGACTGCAGCACGCCAGGCCTCCCTGTCCATCACCAGCTCCCAGAGTTTACCCAAACTCATGGCCATTGAGTTGATGATGCCATCCAACCATCTTATCCTCTGTCCNCTGGCAGGCTACAGTCCATGGGGTTGCAAAGAGTTGGACACGACTGAATGGCTAACACTTTCACTTTTCACTTTCATGCATTTATGAAATCTGTGCATTGCTACATACGCATGAATGAATATCAGTCATCAAAGGAAATGGAAGCTCTGAAGCAAACCCAACAGACTGCCTCTGTCTACTGCAGGCAGAAGCATAAGCAAATGAATCTATTCCACAGAGACAAATTCATTTTTGGTCAATCTTATTGAGTATTTTAAATTGGAGCCAGAAAAGAATTAAAGAATTAGTAGCTTATCACCTAGAACTAATAACCTTTGAAATATTTTTTCAATAGCTTAATAAAAGTGATATTGTTTGCTTAAAAGGGCAACATTCTTAAGGAAATAGTAATACCACTTTAAAATAATAATTAAAATATTAATATTATTAGCTTTTAATGTCTATATTCTCTGGTTTTCTATTTAAAAGTACTCCTGTGTAGTCTTATAGTTTTTATGGAGGTGACAAAGTTATTTTAATTTGATGTAGTGGAGATTTCTGGTTAGTATTTCAGTGCCAGGCATGACCCCGGTCCCTGAGAATCACCAAGGATTATGACTCAGTCCCTAGAAGATTTTTACTCCACTTTTTTTATTTGATAATGTATATATCTTATTGAAGTACAGTTGACTTACAATGTTTCAGATGCACAGCAAGGTGATTCAGTTATACATGTACATATATATTATTTTTGAGATTATTTTCCATTATAGGTTATTACAAGATATTGACTATAGTTCCCTGTACTATACATTTACTCCACGTTCAAACAATGTTCAAACATCCCCATGTTTGAAAGATGGGGATTCCTCTGTTTCCAGTCACCTTGAAAGTCACCAATAACTATTTTAAGCTAAAGATCTTTGGAGAGACTTTAACATTAATTTAGTAGAAGGAAAAATACATGTTTTCTTTTACTCTAGCTCTGATATGTTTCTGCCATACTTAGAATTCCTATTAACATTTAGGGTTCTGCCCATTGGAGTGAAAATCTAGCTCCCATTTCAGGGCAGGTTAAGACCTTGTGATACCCTAAGTGTTTAAAAGAATTATTTTCTTCAAAGACCTCTGCCAAATGAGGAGAGAGGGTTGGATTTTACAACAGGCACACAAGGGACTTGACAATGATCTTTGAGTTTATGAAGCTTATTGTACAAATGGGGATTTGGCAGTAGTGATATTTTTCAACTGCAATTCCAACTAATAGTAAGTAAAATATTAAAAAAACAGTAAAGGCCAGAATTATAGAATTTGTAGAATTAAGAGACTAGAAATTTGTAAGATGCTGATATCCTAAGGGAAATTGAGGCATACCTTTTAAATATTTAATCATATGCATAGAGCTTTTAGGGAGGGGACGGAACTAACATAATTTGAAGTCCTTCTGTATGTCATTCTGTGTAAGCCACGAAAACCCTCTAACATATTTTCATATGGTTTATGTTTTGTCAAAGAGGAAACAGGGGCTCAAAGCTGTTAAATTGCCTGAAGACATGTAGCCTATGAGAAGCAGAATAGGAATTCAAACCCAGCTCTATTTGGCTCCAAAGCCTGTACGCTTTCCATTATATCATCCTTTATCCTTTTATGGGATGATTTAATTGCCAACTGGGGATAAAATAAATGGCCTTTTGAAATTCTTTCCATTGCCTTGATTCTGTTCTCCCTGCCTTAATCTCAATGTTGGCTACCACATTGCTTAGCAATCTGTATATACAGAGAGGATTGGGCTAGGAAACAATGGAACATGGTGAGTTTAATGTAGATATTCAAATTTAAGTTCTCCCTCTTACTAGGTCATAAAATCTCGGCAAGAAAGGATTTTGGAACTCATCAGGTACAAGCTAAGTCCAGTGTTTAACTCAATCTCCCTCTCTCTCTCTTTTAGCAAATATTCATTTGGTCTCATGTGTTAGGAAGTGGAGAGAGCCATGGTTTGTCTGTGTTCACTCATGAAGATTTTTCCTTACTGCTGTTCTCTTCTGCATTTTGTAGTTGCTTATTCAGTAGACTTGGATAGACATCAGGTTATAAAGGAAAAAGGGCAAGCCATCTCAAAGCTGCTCCCTCTCTCTCACATAATTCATTACAAACCTCCTGGTGCACAGTTGACATCTTAGGTGGTATTTGAGCACATAAAAGTCAATCTTAGTGCTTTGCCCTTAGTCTGTGGTCTTATTAACTGGCTTTCAATACATTACCCTCATGTAGCTTAAAGATACTGAAAGATGGAGAAATACTTTTGGACTCTTCTAAGCAAACAAGAAAACGATGGGCCGAAAGAGTAAGGGTTGGCAAGAACATGTCATTAGTAGCTTGATTTGAAGGTGGCTCCTAAGAGCTCAGTAATTTCAGTGAGTGTCTGAGAAAAGATTTGGAAGGGGAGAAAGGAGGTGTCTATAGAAACAATCCATGATGGATGAAATAACTGATGGAAGGGAGTGGAAAAGCCAAGAAGAATCGGGTGAAAACGGTGCTTACCCTAAACATAGCCAGGACTGACAGAGAATAGGGGCAAAGTCCCCATGCAGGAATGGCACTCCATGCCTAAAGACCCCTGCCATCTTGTTACCTGGACTTCAGTTAGCTGTTTTATTTTGTCTTGTGTGTGATGAGTTAAATACGTCCCGCCACAAGAGTGAAATTAAGAACAGTGAACCACAGCTTAGTCAGTCATCTTTGAAGTCCTCAGGACTTTACTCCTTGCCTCTTATGCAGAGTCAGTGTTCCAAATAGGCTTAGTGACACACTTTTTCATTTGGTAAAGGACCTGTATTTAGAAACCTGTATAGTTTTTAATAATAATTGAGGTTAGGGGGGAAAGAGGCAGAAATTGTCCTGTTCCTCAGTACACTCAGCAGGAAGAAAATAGAGCAAAATACAGCATATGAAGAATTGTCTTCTTTCCCAGAAGTCACAAAATGACATTAAGAAGCAATGGAATGTAAAAACAAGGGGCAATTTTCCTTGTTTCATTATCAAATGGATCCTGATTTAGGGGTTCTTAGTGTAACCTGTTTCTCTAGGCCTAACCAGCCTGAGGTTAAGAACAGAGTCATAAAGAGAGAACAAAACAATTCATTTCACTCTGGCCCTGGTTTACTAGAACCTCCATTGTTTTTGAATTTCCCCTCAGTATCCTGGAAACCCAAAAGTTACTTCACTTGTATTCTCAAGGCAGTCATCTAGGCTACCATCTGCCAGGAACCACTTTCCTCCTGACTTACTCAGCAGCTAAGAAGTTGCTAGAAGCCAGTGAGAGCCCTGTGACTTGGGCTGGAAGGTGTCAGGTCCCCGTACTAAGTGACCTGTTACCCTCCCGTCTTAGACCACAGACATAGGCAGACACATGTGATTTCTACAGCCTATGGTTTCCGTTCCATATTCCGAGGTGCTCCAGTTTGTCTTGGTAGAAGACAGTACTTCAATGTGGCCTAGACAGTAGATTTTAAAATCAGAGATTTGAGTTAGAATCTTGGATCTGCCACTTTTTAGCTGCTTGTTCACAGGCAAGATACATTTCTCCTCTGTAGTTTCTTTTTCTGTAAAATGGGAAAAAATAATGACCATAACATAGGGTCACTGTGATGATCATGACAATGTGTTTGATTAAGATTATATATGGTGTTTTGTGATTAGAAAATGTATAATACACGTTAATTATCACATGACCACCTATTGCCCATGTTATCGAATATGCGTCTTTATGCTATCACTGTCTAAATATATTTTTAGTAAAACAGCTCTTAAAGGTTTTTATTTATAGTCTCTACTCCCAAGGGAACTGAGCGGGGAATGAATGATTTGAATGATCATGTCTTGCCCAAAAGACCCTCTCCCCCAATCCTGTTCCACTGTCTTGAAACAAACACATTCCCCTCCAGTCCCCTCATTTTACCATAAGCTATTTCCTAGGGAGATCCTCAATACTTTATGCAAACAGAGCTCTGAGGGGTCGACCAGTGAACCTCCAGGCAGAGACAGACAAGTCTGAATCCTGGTGTAAACACAATGAAGATTGCTAATATATAAAGAAGGATTTGGCAATAGCTAGATGGTAGATGTGAGAAGGAAATGGCAACCCACTCCAGTGTTCTTGCCTGAAGAATCCCAGGGACAGGGGAGCCTGGTGGGCTGCCGTCTCTGCGGTCGCACAGAGTCGGACATGACTGAAGTGACNATAAAGAAGGATTTGGCAATAGCTAGATGGTAGATGTGAGAAGGAAATGGCAACCCACTCCAGTGTTCTTGCCTGAAGAATCCCAGGGACAGGGGAGCCTGGTGGGCTGCCGTCTCTGCGGTCGCACAGAGTCGGACATGACTGAAGTGACTTAGCAGCAGCAGCAGCAGCAGATGGTAGATGAGAATGTAAAGGAAACAACAGAAAAAAGAGGGAAAAAAGTAAGAGAAATTCAAGTCCCCAAGAGATGAAGAAAGATGAATATTTAACAAAGTACTTTTTGGGAGTCAAAGATCATATTTTAATTTACATTTTCCTATAGAAAATGAGTATGTGTAAGCCAGAAAATGTCTTTTTATTGCATCTTAAGTACAGCCAGATCTTGCTTTATTGTGTTTCAAAGGTAACACATTTTTTCAAACTGAAGGAACACTGTGTCAAGCATGTCTATTGTCATCATTTTTTCCAATAGCATTTGCTCCCTTCATTTCTTGGGGTCACATTTTGGTAATTCTTGGGATATTTCAAACTTTCAAATTATTATTATGACATTTGCTACGGTCATCTGTGACTGGTGAGCTTTGGTGTTAGTATTGTCATCAGTTTGGGGTGCCATGAACCATGACCATAAACAACAGTGAACTTGATAAATGCATGTGTTCTGACTGCTCTGCTGACCCAGTATTCCTCCATCTCTCTTACTCTCCTCCAGCTTCCCTAGTCCTGAGACACAATAATACTGGAATTAGGCCAATTAATAACCCTGTTATGGCCTAGAAGTGTTCAAATGAAAGGAGTCAAATGCCTCTCACTTTAAATCAACACTAGACATGATTAAGCTTAGTGAGGAAGGCATGTTGAAAGCCAAGACTGGTTCAAAAGGCCTAGATTTGGCCCAACAGCTTAGCTAGGTTGTGCGGAGAAGGCAATGGCACCCCACTCCAGTACTCTTGCCTGGGAAATCCCATGGATGGAGGAGCCTTGTAGGCTACAGTCCATGGGGTCGCGAAGAGTCGGACACGACTGAGCGACTTCCCTTTCACTTTTCACTTTCATGCATTGGAGAAGGAAATGACAACCCACTCCAGTGTTCTTGCCTGGAGAATCCCAGGGACAGAGGAGCCTGGTGGGCTTCCGTCTATGGGGTTGCACAGGGTCAGACACAACTGACGCGACTTAGCAGCAGCAGCAGCTAAGTTGTGAATGCAAAGGAAACATGCTTAAAGAAAATCAAAAGCGCTGCTCCAGTGAACAGCATATAAAAGTGAAAGAGCTTTATTGATGATCTGGGGAAAGCTGTGGTCTGGACAGAAGATCAGATCAGCCACAACACTTCCTTAAAACTTAGAGCAAAGCCCTAACTCTCTTCTGTGAAGGCCGAGAGAGGTGAGGAAGCTGCAAAAGGAAAGTTTGAAGCTGGCAGAGGCTGGTTCATAAGGTTTGAGGAAAGAAGTTGTCTTCATGACATCATAGTGAAAGCTGAAACAGCAAGTGCTGATGCAGAAACTTCAGCAAGTTATCCAGAAGATCTAGTTAAGATGAATAATAAAGGTGGTTACAGATTTTCACTGTAGACTAAACAGTCTTATGCTGGAAGAAGATGCAATCTAGGACTAACTAGAGAGGAAAAGTCAGTATTTGGCTTCAAAAGAGAGGCTGACTCTCTTGTTAGGGGCTATTGCACCTGGTAACTTTAAGCTGAAGCCAATGCTTATTTACCATTGAGAAGATCTTAGTGCCCTTAAGAATTATGCACACGCTGCTCTGCCTGTGCTCTATAAATGGAACAACAAAGCCTGGATGTCAGCACATCTGTTGACAACACGGTTACTGAATATTTTAAGTCCACTGTTGAGGCCTACTGCTCAAGGAAAAAAAAATCCTTTCAAAAAACTACAGCTTATTCACAATGCACTGGGTCACCCAAAGAGCTCTGATGGAGATGTACAAGACTCATGTTTTTTTCATGCCTGCTAACACAACATCCATTCTGTAGCCCATAGATCAAGAAGTAATTTTTACTTTCAAGTCTTATTATTTAAGAAATACAGTTTCTAAGGCTTTAGTGATGCCTCTGATGAACCTGGGAAAAGTAAATAGAAAACATTCTGCAAAGGGCTCACCATTCTAGACATCATTAAGAACATTCTTGATTCACAGGAAGAGGTCAAAATATCAACAGCAACAGGAATGTGGAAGAAGTTGATTCCCATCCTCATGGTTGACTCTGAGGGGTGGAGGATTTCAGTGGAGGAAGAAATTGTGGATGCGGTAGGAACAGCAAGAGAACTAGAATCAGAAGTAGAGCCTGAAGATGTGACTGAATTGCTGCAATTTCGTGATAAAGCTTGAACGGATGAGGAGTTGCTTCTTGCAGATGAGCAAAGAAAGTAGTTTCTGGAGATGGAATCTATTTCTGGTAACGTTGCAGTAAAGATTGCTGAAATATTACATAAACTTAGCTGATAATCTTCTCAAACCCTGCTGTTGCTTTGACTCCTATTTTGAAAGTTTTACTGTGGGTAGAACGCTATAAAACAGAGTGGGTGCTACAGAGAAATAACCATTTGTGAAAGGAAGACTCCATCGTTGTGTTAAGTGTCACTGCTGTCTTAGGTTAAGAAATCGCCACTGCCACCCACCCTTCAGCAATCACTCGCCCTGATCAGTCAGCAACCATCAGCATGGAGGCAAGACACCGGCAAAAAGATTACTCTTGGCTGAAGGCTCAGATGACGGTTGGCATCTTTCAACAATGAAGTGTTTTTAAAGTATGTGCATTTTCATTAGACATAATACTATTTCTCACTTAATAGACTACATATAGCATAAACATAACTTTTATGCTCACTAAAACACTGAAAACTGTGTGACCCGCTTTATTGTAGTATTTGCTTTATTACTATGGTCTGGAACCAAACCCACCATATCTCTGAGGGATGCCTGTAATATTCTTCAGAAAAGGACAACGTGTTTGGAAAACACTGGTAGAAAAACCAGGACCTATTACATGCGTAGGTGGGAAGTGTGCATCATGATTCAACAGGCACAACTCAGTTTGAAACTATACCCCATTTTATGCCATTCAATGGAATAAAAAAATTAATCTACTCAGTAATGGATGCATAGTCCATTATAGTTATTGTGTTCTTTTTGGGATAAAAAAGTAACGTGACAGCTTTATTCACTCCATGTGGCAAACCAAATTGCTTCAAGTAAAATGCAAATAAGACAAACACTAAAATTGAGTTTTTCCTTCCTCTTGTACCCAGAGGCATATGCTATGGCTGTAATGCACAAGCTAAAATGGCAATAATAATAAGAACAGTGGAAAACCAAATGAAAATATTAAACTCAATTAGACAACTTATTCCAAGGGGCAGCAATTTTCATGCTCCATCTGCTTGGAGAAAATTTCTTGTTAATCAGGTCTATAAAAGGGTGTGGGTGTTGATTCTATTTTCTGTTAAAGCCATAATAGTTTCTGAACAGTGATGTGTCACTTATCTATCGAATCTAATTTGCTATTTCTTAAATTTCCAAACTCCCCCTGCCCCCACCGGAAGTTTGCAAACTGAATACTCAAGGGAAATGGGCCAAATGAATTCATGTTACTGGGTATTATAGCAAACTTCAATGAATAAATAAGTCAGCATCAAATATTCATATTAGACAATTTGACTTTTTAATTGAGGTGTCAACTGGGGACTGTCTCATTATCTTTATGCTGGAGAGGTCCGCTGAATACATTCACTGAAAATTTAAATAAAACCAACAAACCCAATTTCAATAATTTGTTTTAAGTGTCCACTTCCCAGAGATTTCTGTGCATGTTCAGATAATTGAAACTTCTCTCAGGACTTCTCTTGCCTTTGGTCTTATAAACAGTTCTACTAAGACCAGTTCTATTTTATTCTCAAGGCTTAATGGAACATGTGACTTGGACTAATATGCAGTTTTTTTGAAAACAAAAAGAATATAGAAACTAAATTTCTCATTATGCTCTATTGTTATTACTATTATATTATTTGAAAGCAGTGATGGAGAGCATGGGCTTGGATTCCAGTGGGTACTGGTCAGTCCAGGTCTGACATGTGCTAGCTTTGTGACTGTAGACAAGTTATTTCACCTCTAAATCTGTCATCTGGTAAAATGGGTGTAAGATTTCCTCTCTCACAAGACTAAAAATCAAATCAACTTCAGCACAGTACTTGGCTTATACTGAGTATTATACAAATTGTAGCTGCTATTTTTTATGAAATATAGTTGATTTATAATATTGTACAGTGTACAGCAAACTGATTCAGTTTTATATATATATATTTTAGTTTACATTCCATTATAGGTTATCACATGATCTTGGGTGTAATTCCCTGTGCTATACAGTAAATCCTTGCTGTTTATGTATAGTAATTTGTATATGTTAACCTCATACTCTTAATTTTTCCCTCCTTCCCTTTCCTCTTTGGTTAACCATAAGTTTATTTTCTATATCTGTGAATCTGTTTTGCATATAGATTCATTTTTAAATGGCAGCTATTATTATTGAGCATATTAATTTAAGATAACATGTCCAATTAACTTCAGGGAAAAATTGACTGACTTAACCCTGGTTATAACCCAATAGATATAGAACAATGGTTCTCTAAAGAAAAAAAACCTTTGCTAAGAGTGAATCATTCAGTATATTGCTTCTGACATGCACATAACCAGACAATGGGACTGACCCTCTATGAAAAAGGACCTCAAGCAGAGGGCTTCACACAGAGCAACTGGAATAGGTTTATGCCACCCCAGGTTGGAATGCACCTATGTGCTCATCATAAAGTTACATGAAAGAAGGAGAGATGAAGCCGTTAAGACTCAGAGAAAATAAACTTGATCAATGTCTCATAGCTGTGATGGTGGGGTGGTGGTTGAAGCTGGCCTTGTATACCACATTGTGCTTTTCTAAGCAGGCATCACAGCCTATCATGATGATGTCTGGAGAGCCGGGGTGGACCCACAGTCGCATAGCAACTAACCATTGAAATGGAATTAATATAGGAAGTAACTCCATCTGAAACGAGAGGATTTGGGGTGGGGTACACCAAATACCAGTTTCAAGGATAAGGAGGGCATGGGGGTGACCCTGACATACACCTGCTGCTCCAACCACAGACTCATGCCCTGAGCTGCAATGAGAGACCGAGGGAAAAAAGCAGGGGCTGTTTGGTTCACAATCTAGGAGAGGCTGAGGGGAGGAACATAGACACTCCAGCCCTGGAACCACACTGCCTAGGCTAGAATTCCACTTTTCNCTCATGCCCTGAGCTGCAATGAGAGACCGAGGGAAAAAAGCAGGGGCTGTTTGGTTCACAATCTAGGAGAGGCTGAGGGGAGGAACATAGACACTCCAGCCCTGGAACCACACTGCCTAGGCTAGAATTCCACTTTTCTCCTGGACGCTCTCACTGACCTTGGGCAAGTTTCTTTAGCTTGTCCAAGCCTCCATTTTTCATCTGGAAAAGGGGGAATAAAATCCTACAAGGCTCCTAGTTTGCTATGATAGTAAATGAGTTAATAATACACACAAAGTGCTTAGAGGAATGCCTGGCATCTAGTAAGTTTTCACTCAGTACATGATGCCTGGGACTGGTCTGTAAGTTATCAAAATTGTGGCAGGTCTGTGGCAGATAACAACTTGACTTTCCTAAGTAACTTTGTGTATCTTTGCATCTCCTTGCTCTTCTTTGCTTTGTCCTTTGTGTTTCCCCCACCCTAGAGACATCAAAGCTGAGGAGCCCAAAGCAACAGGCCCCCGAGGTCCTCCACACAGAGCACATAAACTACAGAATCACAACTTTTTCCTTCTCCTCCACTGGAGACAAGTTTCACGCCAGGGTAGGATAGGAGAGGAACTGGAAGGAAGCAGTGTAGATGGATGCTGGTCACTCAAAGAGGACTACATCTTTCTGTTAATTCTCATACAGATCCTGAGAAGAAAGTGGACAGAACAATAAAGATAAGTCCAGGGAATATGGAGCTGAGAAGAGGGCACAGCTTTGACTATATGGACCTTTGTCAGCAAAGTGTTGTCTCTGCTTTTAAATACACTGTCTAGATTTGTCACAGCTTTCCTTCCAAGGAGCAAGCATCTTTTAATTTCATGGCTGCAGTCACCATTGGCGCCCAAGTGATTTTGGAGCCCAAGAAAATAAAATCTGTCACTGTTTTCACTTTT
The DNA here is from genome assembly GCA_006410695.1 of Philantomba maxwellii. Classification (NCBI taxonomy): domain Eukaryota; kingdom Metazoa; phylum Chordata; class Mammalia; order Artiodactyla; family Bovidae; genus Philantomba; species Philantomba maxwellii. The sequence goes on from SJYS01021175.1 coordinate 191,632, forward strand.
TCCCCATCTATTTGCCACAAAGTGATGGGACTGGATGCCATGATCTTAGTTTTTGGAAGCTGAGTTTTAAGCCCACTTCTTCACCCTCCTCCTTCACCCTCATCAAGAGGCTCTTGAGTTCCTCTTCACTTTCTGCCATAAGAGTGGTGTCATCTGCACATCTGAGGTTATTGATATTTCTCCCAGCAATCTTGATTCCAGCTTGAGTCATCCAGCCTGGCATTTTGTGTGATGTACTCTGCATATNCATAAGAGTGGTGTCATCTGCACATCTGAGGTTATTGATATTTCTCCCAGCAATCTTGATTCCAGCTTGAGTCATCCAGCCTGGCATTTTGTGTGATGTACTCTGCATATAAGTTAAATAATCAGACTGACAATATACAGCCTTGTTGTACTCCTTTCCCAATTTTGAACCAGTCCGTTGTTCCATGTCCCATTCTAACACTTGCTTCTTGATCCACACACGGGTTTCTCAGGAAACAGGTAAGGTAGTTGGTATTCCCATCTCTTTAAGAATTTTCCACAGTTTGTTGTGATCCACACAGTCAAAGGTTTTAGTCTAGTCAGTGAAGCAGAAGCTTATCTGGAATTCCCTTGCTTTCTTTATGATCCAACAAATGTTGGCAATTTGAAACCTTTATCAAACACTAACTTAAGTGCTAGGCACTGTGCTCCATTCCTAAACGTGAGTATCTCACTTCATCCTCTCAGGAGCACTGTGAAATAAATACTATTACTATCCCAAATTTACAGATGTTAAATTTGAGGCCTAGAGAACCCAAGGTTACACTTCAGCATGCAATGGGGCTGGGATTCCAGTCTCAGCAGACTGTTGATAAGGCCTGCTGGGTGAAGGGCAGTGATGGCCCACCTCGGCCTGGACAGTTATCAGCAGCAGACTCTGGCTACATTGGCACTGATGGTAACAGTGTCGCAGAACGAACGTTTCCCAGAGAGGTGGGCGTGCTGCTACCTCTCGGGAGTCAAGACTTGCAGGTCATGCTGGGGAAATCCTAAAATATTTAGGAGTTTGAAGGCTAGCTGCAGTTCTTGCTAAACAGGGACAAACAATAAAAATTGTTTTGTTTACCTTTATGATCTTATTTTCATGTCTAGGCTGGTGCCACTCGTAAAGGCCATGCAGTCAGCACTCCCACCCATTACTAAGGTGAGTGGATGATACTTGGCAAGCATCGCCGTGCCGGCTTACCGCAACTAGTGTTGCTCATTCAAATTTTGTTCTTCTTGCTTGTTCATAATGTAATTATTCTCACTGGGTTTTCACCTCGGGATTTTCTCTTGGGCCTTAGTGTCCTAGAGTTCCTTAACACTGTGAGCAGTGTGGATGTCACTCCCCTATTCCACCTTCACAGGGCATCTCCACCTGAATCATTAAATCCTTCCTCAGCCATGGGATGTATTTTCCAACCTCATCTTTGGTACCCCTGGACCATCCATTTTGAGTTTTTTTCCCCTAGAACCCATGAGTTTTATATGAAATTCCTATAAATTGGCCCTCTAAGGCTTTTGTTCTTTTTTCTCTTAGTTTCCATCTTGTCTTCATCCATCTTGTGATAATGCTTTATATCCTGGGGAACTGCCTTGATTTTAACTTCTAGCTTAAAAAAAATTTTTTTTTGAATTTTCAGAAATTACGTTTTCAATACCAAAAGCTCTTTTTTCTTGTTGTTCTTGGTGTCTTCTTTTAGTGTCCATTACATATGTGTGTGTGTGTGTGTGTGTGTGTGTGTGTATACATATATATATGTATGTATTTTTTGGTAGGTATAAATCATCTCACATCTAAGATTTCTAATTGGAATTTGTTGCTGTTTTTTAACTTCTCTCTGCTCCTTGAATTATCTCTAGTTCCTCTGGGATCAATTTCTGCTCTTTGTAACCATGTACAATGATAATGGATCTTCCCAGGCGTCTCAATGGTAAAGAATCTGCCTGCCAATGCAAGAGATGTGGATACGATCCCTGGGTTGGGAAGATCCCCTGGAGAAGGAAATGGCAACCCACTCCAGTATCCTTGCCTGGGAAATCCCACGGACAGAGGAGCCTGGTGGGTTACAGTCCATGGGGTCACAAAAGAATTGGACGTGACTCAGCGACTAAACGACAACAACGATAATGTGTTAACCAGCCTCACTGTGGTGATCATTTCATAACCTTTATGTATATCAAAGCACCACATTTTACACCTTAAATTTACAGTTATATGTCAATTATATCTTGATAAAACTGGAAACAAAATCAAAATAAAATAAAAAATTACTTTGACTATTCAAAAAAGATGCTGGTAAACTGTGCTTAGAGATCTTTGGTTTTCTATTTATATTTCAAACTGAATAGTTGGGAGGGGGTTCACTTTATATTAGTGGGTCTATTTCCTGATATACTTTGCCTCTCCTTGGGTGAGGAGTCTGACTAAAACCTTCTGCAGTTGACGGGAGGTATGCATGGGCAGGATTGCTCTAGGGTTAGCTGGGCAGGGAGCCAGCAATTAGGTACTAGTCCCGCAACTTCCAGATTGAGGAGGGTATTACTTGGAGACCCCAGTTCCCATACCATAAACCACAGATATTCTTCTGTGGCTGATTCAAGAGATTTGTTCCGGAGGTTATGATGCTGCTGCTGATAAACACAATAGCTAATATTGATAGACCTGTTGGTCATGTGCCAGCCCCAAGAACATCACATACATAAAATCATTTGCCTCTCACAGCAATCCTTAGGGTTCAGTTCAGTTCAGTTCAGTTCAGTCGCTCAGTTGTGTCCGATTCTTTGCGACCCCATGAATAGCAGCACGCCAGGCCTCCCTGTCCATCACCAACTCCCGGAGGTCACTCAGACTCACGTCTATCGAGTCCGTGATGCCATCCAGCCATCTCATCCTCGGTCGTCCCCTTCTCCTCCTGCCCCCAATCCCTCCCAGCATCAGAGTCTTTTCCAATGAGTCAACTCTTCGCATGAGGTGGTCAAAGTACTGGAGTTTCAGCTTTAGCATCATTCCTTCCAAAGAAATCCCAGGGTTGATCTCCTTCAGAATGGACTG
>SJYS01021175.1:197191-210021 GCA_006410695.1 Philantomba maxwellii
GGGAGTTGGTGATGGGCAGGAAGGCCTGGCGTGCTGCAGTCCATGGGGTCGCAAAGACTCAGACATGACTGAGCGACTGAACTGAACTGAACTGAAGGGAAGGAAACATGGTACTTCCCACCCCAACCCAAGCCATCTCAGTACCCCAAACCCCCTCACCCTCTGAGCCTCACTAATAAGATGAAACCAGTTAGCATAGGAATGCGTGTTACACACAGGAGCTGGGAGTTTGAAAGTCCAGGATTACTCTTCTACTTCTCAGAACAAAAATAATGGCAAACAGAGTAACATTTATAATCACAATCATCTTTTTTTTTTTTTAAACATCTTAACTCTGTGCCAACCATTTTGCTAAACACTTTACGTGGATTATCTTTTTAATCTTCCCCAGCAAGCTATGACATCCTATCTTTTGTAATAAAAAAGTTAAACGATTATAATCATAATAAACCTTTCATGCCTGCTTGCTGTTGCCCCCAATATTTCTTTCTAAAGACAGCTTTTCATTTTTGATGATTAATGGGAAATTTGGCCTCAAATGAAAGCGCTTCGGTGGAGGAAATGCATTGGTATTAAATCCCAGGAGAATGTCAATGACAGATGGGCTCAGTGGCTGTCGGGATAGGGTGTGCAGGCTAACGGGACCTGGGGCAATGTGTGTTTCAGCCTGGGGCTGGCAGTCGTGTTTGCTTTGCCAGGGGGCTGAAGGCACCCTTCTCTGGATTNTGAAAGCGCTTCGGTGGAGGAAATGCATTGGTATTAAATCCCAGGAGAATGTCAATGACAGATGGGCTCAGTGGCTGTCGGGATAGGGTGTGCAGGCTAACGGGACCTGGGGCAATGTGTGTTTCAGCCTGGGGCTGGCAGTCGTGTTTGCTTTGCCAGGGGGCTGAAGGCACCCTTCTCTGGATTCGTCTGTCGTTGAGATTTGACCAGTTTACCTGCAAAGCAAACAGAAGGATTCTAACCAAGATGTGCCATGAACGGAGCTTCTCACAGCTCTAATCTATGTTGTTGTTATTATTATTTTTTTAACTCTCGGACATATACTAAGTGAAAAGTGTTCTTTCCAGTAATTTGTAATTTGCTCCGCTTCCTGTGTGTTCACCCCATCTCCTCTCCTATTCCCTGCTCCAGCTGCCCCACCTGATCTGATATTTTCTTACAATATTGGGAACTCTCTGGTCCGATTCCTACTCTCCTTGTGGTTTATACGTCTGGAGATTTCATTCACAGCCCGCTCTTGGTCTGTCTGTCTGTCTCCCTCGCTTTTCTTCACCATGGCACTCGTAGCTGAGTTTCACCACTGGCTGCAGGATATGTGTGTATGTATGTGTGTGTGTGTATGTATGTGTGTGTGTGTATGTATGTGTGTGTGTGTATATATATATATATATGCCCTCTTTGATTGCCAATGCTTTCATTGTAAACGGGCAGAGGAAGCTTGTGTGGTCCGTGGATTGATCATGTAGGTGACTATGACAGATAACCAGAGCAAATGCTTGTACTGTCTCAATCATGATATTTATCGATAATACTCAGGTCAGTGGCATATGACCCCGCTGGTAATATTTGTGTCAGCCCATCACTGGGGGCAGGGAGCAGTTGCCATGCCTGCTTTTGCAGCCCTGGGCACCCTTGCAATTGGCCTAAGAAGCTGGTCCAGTAGCCAGTGCGAAGGTTTTAAGCAGAGCGGAAACAGGAAGCCCGGTCTCCAGGACCACACTCCCATTGAGGAGGGGAAGCTGGTGGAAGCTGGTCCCAGGTCAGGGATCCCGGGGCAAGGGGCAGAATGCGCTGACTTGACTCAGGGAGGCAGAAGGTCTTCAGACCACACTTTTGTTGTCATGGAGTCGCTCAGTCATGTCCAACTCTTTGCAACCCCATGGACCGTTGCCCTGCCAGGCTCTTCCGTCCATGGGATTTCCCAGACAAGAATACTGGGCTGGGTTGCCATTCCCTTCTCCAGGGGATCTTCCTGACCTAGGGATCAAACCCAAGTCTTCCACATTGTAGGTGGATTCTTTACCAGCTGAGCCACAAGGGAAGCCCAGGAATACTGGAGTGGGTAGCCTTTCCCATCTCCAGGGGATCTTCCCAACCCAGGGTCTCCTGCACTGGCAGGAAGATTCTTGTCTATCTGAGTCACCAGGGAAGCCCCCCTCAGACCATGACCCTGCTGAAGGAGGTGGTCAAGATCTGGCCTTGACCTAGTCTCCAAGGGTGGGAGTCCATTCGCTTTAGCCCTGTGTCTCTTTGGAAAGAACCTCACTGGTTCCCATATCTGGGGCGTGAGCACAGGGCATTCAAGTTGGGGTCAGGCTGTGGTCTGCCAGACCTGGTCCTTGGAAGTCCTAGCAGGACCCAACCCCATATGGGACAGGTGACAAACACCCTTCCCAGACAGGACGATGAGGAGAGAAATTCTGCCGATGCCCCAGACCCTGCCTCCAGCGTCGCCATAACAACATACTTCTCAGCGTTTGGCTTCTTGTTGCTGTTGTTAACCCTTTTTATGGGCATCCCAGGTGGCTCAGTGGTAAGGAACCTGTCTGTCAATGTTGGAGATACAGGTTCGATCCCTGCATCTCCAGCAAGATGTCCTGGAGATGGGAATGGCTGCCCCACTCCAGTATTCTTGCCTGAGAAATCTCACAAACAGAGGAGCCTGGTGGGCTATAGCCCCTGGGCTCTCAAAGACTCAGACATGACTGAGACTTGTCTGAACACAGCACACCTGGCTTGTGACCAATACCTTGGTCTGCCTAAAGCCCATGTGAATGTTCTCACCAGGTTTTATGAAACACTGGGTTTTCCCATAATGGCCTCTTTCTCAAACACATTATTGCCAGTAATTAAACCATGTCCACTGTTTGTCCAGCTTTGGCCCCTACCCAGTCTATTAAATCCTGATTTCTCTGATATCAAGCCTTACAAAAGACCATGCCTGACCTCAGTCCAGGCTGTTCATACACAGCTCCAGCCCTTATTGATGGATTGGTAGGCATTGATAATGTACGGAGATATCAGTGCCCACTGAGGATGGATGCAGCTCAGTGAGAGGGTAAGGAGGTTAATACCAGATTATCTAAAATTGTTAGGGGCATTCAGCAATTTGGGGGAGTTAAGCTTGCAAAGGAAAAGGAAGAAGGAAATGGCAACCCACTCCAGTATTCTTGCCCGGAGAATCCCATGGACGGAGGAGCTTGGTGGGCTACAGTCCATGGGTCGCAAAGAGTCGGACACAACTGAGCGACTTCACTTTCACTTTCAAGCTTGTAAAGGAGACTCGAGTTAGTACGACGGAGACACTTAATGGGGAAAGCTTTCCTGCAGGACTAAGAATGAATGAAGTATTGATGTATGTGACAGTGTGGATGAAGCCAAAAGGCTGCTGTTCAATTGCTAAGTTCTGTCCGACTGTTCGCTACCTCATGGACTGCAGAATGCCAGGCTTCCCTGTTCTCTACTGTTTCTCCCTGAGCTGGCTCAAACTCATGTTCATTGAGTCGGTGATGCCATCTCATCCTCTGTCCCCCACTTCTCCTTCTGCCTTTAATCTTTCCCAGCATCAGGGTCTTTTCTAATGAGGCAGCTCTTTGCATCAAGTATCGGAGCTTCAGCTTCNATACAGATTTCAGATTGACTTCTTTCACTTAGCAATAGGCGTTTAAGTTTCCTGAGGCATATTTAGAATGAATGTATAGTTGTGATGATCACTAGCAAAGACTCATTCCGCTGCCCCCCCGCCGCCGGAATATCTTTTTATTTATTTTTTATTTTATTTTATTTTTTTACTTTATTTTACTTGAGGGACTTTCCTGGTGGTCCAGTGGCCAAGACTCTGTACTCCCAACGCGAGTGGCCTCAGATCGATCCCCAGTCAGGGAAATAGTTCCCACATGGGCCAAGTTAAGAGTTTGCACGCTGCAATTAACGATTTGCTTGCTGTAACTAAGAATGGGTGCAGCCAACTAAATAAATGCTAAAAAAATTTTTAATACTTTGAGCCATGAAAATGTTCAGTCTCAGTTGAAGTCTCCTGAACACCCGTCTTAGCTGCTGCTGAATATATGAGAAACTTGTGAGTGTATCGACAATACAATGGAGTATCCTTGCAACGATGAATGAAATCAGGTATTTTATTTCTTAATTCCAAGGTCATAGAAAAATATTTTGGATTAAAAGGAAATTCTTAAATTTCAATCCATGCCCTCTTTTTAAAAACCCTCCATTTACCACGAAAAGAAAATCGATTGAGTCACAGCTAATGATATTGCGGTTTCAAAGGGCTGATTTGTTAAGCTTCGGTCTGTGGTGGGTTCTCTGGAATGGTTTCAGGTCAGATGTTCCGTCTTGCTGTTGGGCGCTCATTCAGTGTCACGTTCCTGAAACTGCACCCTGGTTAGTCCTTATGGGATATGCCACAACATCACCTCCAAAACAAGGGAGATCTGTTCTAATTCTCTTTTTTCTCGGCAAATGACTGTATTGAGATAGCTAGTTTTCATCTGTCTTTATCCTTCCCTTGTGGGTCGTCTTTGAGTGAAGTGTTTTCTTTACTTGAAGCTTTTGAAGAATTTTTTTTTTTTTTTCTTGAAGGGAAAAATCAAAAGGCTGGAAATGAAGCGACTTTGAAAATATCATTGAAATAGTGTTTTGGTGCAGCTGACTGAACTTACATAAACTCTTTGAAAGTTGGACTGACTGGCATTCATGTTTGATCTCGTTAAACCAATAAAATACAGGATGTAATCTTTCTATAATTACCGAAGTCCCACTGTCTGATGCTACCTGGAGGTTCAAGTGATGATTCTAGAGGCAAATATCTTTCATGCCTAATGTACTTTTGCTCTTTATTTTCGCTGGCTTTCAGCCAGAGTGAGACTTTTATTGCAGATACTGTATTTTATTTTTTGTTGTCGAGTGGCTTAACTGGTGAAGGCTATTGTAATCCGGCTAAAAACTTTCCCCCGGGTAGGATGTTGAAATGCTCTGGGTTTTTATATTTTTCCATTGCTCCTCTGCTCAGAGAGCATTCCAGGTAAGCTGCATAGGTGGATAGTGGGGTGTTCATGCACACCTGGCCCAAACACAGTGGCTGGAGCTAATCGGGGGTTTACAGACATCCGCCATGCCATTAGGCAGGGTTCTTAGAAGTTCTTTGTAGAGATAAATTGTGTGGAAGATGCTGATTGATAAAACCAAAAGCACAGGCCAGCTGCAAAGCCTTGTCATGGGCGGGGTGGAGGGGGGGGGTGATTGTTTTAAAGAAAACAGGAAACTCAAAACCCCAAAAGGAAATAGACACACTTTGGGTGGGGAAATGTGTCTGTGTGTGTGTAGAAAATTTCTACGTGGAGAAAACTCCATGAGTAAATTCAAAAGACAAGCAATGTACTGGAAACCTTTTATTTAAAGCAGTAAGTAACAGTCAAATTGTTACTAAGTCTAATGGGTCGTAATAGCTCCTACAGTATCTAAGAAGAGGGTGGACTCTCCAAAAGAGAAATGGTAAAATGCAGGGACAGTTCACTATAGAGGAAATAGAAATGGCCAATCAAAGGCAATTAAAGCCATTGGCCTCTCATCCCATTGAGCAATGTTGGAAAATTGCTACCACTCAGGGAAGAGGTGACTCATTGGAAAAGACCCTGATGCTGGGAAAGATTGAGGGCAGGGGGAGAAGGGGACGACGGAGGATGAGATGGTTGGATGGCATCACCGACTCAATGGACATGAGTTTGAGTAAACTCTGGGAGTTGGTGATGGGCAGGAAGGCCTGGCGTGCTGCAGTCCATGGGGTCGCAAAGACTCAGACATGACTGAGCGACTGAACTGAACTGAACTGAAGGGAAGGAAACATGGTACTTCCCACCCCAACCCAACCCATCTCAGTACCCCAAACCCCCTCACCCTCTGAGCCTCACTAATAAGATGAAACCAGTTAGCATAGGAATGCGTGTTACACACAGGAGCTGGGAGTTTGAAAGTCCNATGGGGTCGCAAAGACTCAGACATGACTGAGCGACTGAACTGAACTGAACTGAAGGGAAGGAAACATGGTACTTCCCACCCCAACCCAAGCCATCTCAGTACCCCAAACCCCCTCACCCTCTGAGCCTCACTAATAAGATGAAACCAGTTAGCATAGGAATGCGTGTTACACACAGGAGCTGGGAGTTTGAAAGTCCAGGATTACTCTTCTACTTCTCAGAACAAAAATAATGGCAAACAGAGTAACATTTATAATCACAATCATCTTTTTTTTTTTTAAACATCTAACTCTGTGCCAACCATTTTGCTAAACACTTTACGTGGATTATCTTTTTAATCTTCCCCAGCAAGCTATGACATCCTATCTTTTGTAATAAAAAAGTTAAACGATTATAATCATAATAAACCTTTCATGCCTGCTTGCTGTTGCCCCCAATATTTCTTTCTAAAGACAGCTTTTCATTTTTGATGATTAATGGGAAATTTGGCCTCAAATGAAAGCGCTTCGGTGGAGGAAATGCATCGGTATTAAATCCCAGGAGAATGTCAATGACAGATGGGCTCAGTGGCTGTCGGGATAGAGTGTGCAGGTTAACGGGACCTGAGGCAATGTGTGTTTCANGCTTTTCATTTTTGATGATTAATGGGAAATTTGGCCTCAAATGAAAGCGCTTCGGTGGAGGAAATGCATCGGTATTAAATCCCAGGAGAATGTCAATGACAGATGGGCTCAGTGGCTGTCGGGATAGAGTGTGCAGGTTAACGGGACCTGAGGCAATGTGTGTTTCAGCCTGGGGCTGGCAGTCGTGTTTGCTTTGCCAGGCGGCTGAAGGCACCCTTCTCTGGATTCGTCTGTCGTTGAGATTTGACCAGTTTACCTGCAAAGCAAACAGAAGGATTCTAACCAAGACGTGCCATGAACGGAGCTTCTCACAGCTCTAATCTATGTTGTTGTTATTATTATTTTTTTAACCCTCGGACATATACTAAGTGAAAAGTGTTCTTTCCAGTAATTTGTAACTTGCTCCACTTCCTGTGTGTTCACTCCATCTCCTCTCCTATTCCCTGCTCCAGCTATCCCACCTGATCTGATATTTTCTTACAGTGTTGGGAACTCTCTGGTCCAATTCTTACTCTCCTTGTGGTTTATACGTCTGGAGATTTCATTCACAGCCTGCTCTCTGTCTGTCTGTCTCCCTCGCTTTTCTTCACCATGGCACTCGTAGCTGAGTTTCACCACTGGCTGCAGGATATGTGTGTATGTATGTGTGTGTGTGTATGTATGTGTGTGTGTGTATATATATATATATGCCCTCTTTGATTGCCAATGCTTTCATTGTAAACGGGCAGAGGAAGCTTGTGTGGTCCGTGGATTGATCATGTAGGTGACTATGACAGATAACCAGAGCAAATGCTTGTACTGTCTCAATCATGATATTTATCGATAATACTCAGGTCAGTGGCATATGACCCCGCTGGTAATATTTGTGTCAGCCCATCACTGGGGGCAGGGAGCAGTTGCCATGCCTGCTTCTGCAGCCCCGGGCACCCTTGCAATTGGCCTAACAAGCTGGTCCAGTAGCCAGTGTGAAGGTTTTAAGCAGAGCAGAAACGGGAAGCCCGGTCTCCAGGACCACACTCCCATTGAGGGGGGGAAGCTGGTGGAAGCTGGTCCCAGGTCAGGGATCTCAGGGCAAGGGGCAGAATGCACTGACTTGACTCAGGGAGGCAGAAGGTCTTCAGACCACATTGTTGTTGTCCTGGAGACGCTCAGTCGTGTCCGACTCTTTGCAACCCCATGGACCGTAGCCCTGCCAGGCTCTTCAGTCCATGGGATTTCCCAGGCAAGAATACTGGGCTGGGTTGCCATTCCCTTCTCCAGGGGATCTTCCTGACCTAGGGATCAAACCCAAGTCTTCCACATTGTAGGCGGATTCTTTACCAGCTGAGCCACAAGGGAAGCCCAGGAATACTGGAGTGGGTAGCCTTTCCCGTCTCCAGGGGATCTTCCCAACCCAGGGTCTCCTGCACTGGCAGGAAGATTCTTGTCTATCTGAGCCACCAGGGAAGCCCCCCTCAGACCACAACCCTGCTGAAGGAGGTGGTCAAGATCTGGTCTTGACCTAGTCTCCAAGGGTGGGAGTCCATTCGCTTTAGCCCTGTGTCTCTTTGGAAAGAACCTCACTGGTTCCCATATCTGGGGCATGAGCGCAGGGCACTCAAGTTGGGGTCAGGCTGTGGTCTGCCAGACCTGGTCCTTGGAAGTCCTAGCAGGACCCAACCCCATATGGAACAGGTGACAAACACCCTTCCCAGACAGGACGACGAGGAGAGAAATTCTGCCGATGCCCCAGACCCTGCCCCCAGCATTGCCATAACAACATACTTCTCAGCGTTTAGCTTCTTGTTGCTGTTGTTAACCCTTTTTATGGGCATCCCAGGTGGCTCAGTGGTAAGGAACATGTCTGTCAATGCTGGAGATACAGGTTCGATCCCTGCATCTCCAGCAAGATGTCCTGGAGATGGGAATGGCTACCCCACTCCAGTATTCTTGCCTGGGAAATCTCACAAACAGAGGAGCCTGGTGGGCTATAGCCCCTGGGCTCTCAAAGACTCAGACATGACTGAGACTTGTCTGAACACAGCACACCTGGCTTGTGACCAATACCTTGGTCTGCCTAAAGCCCATGTGAATGTTCTCACCAGGTTTTATGAAACACTGGGTTTTCCCATAATGGCCTCTTTCTCAAACACATTATTGCCAGTAATTAAACCATGTCCACTGTTTGTCCAGCTTTGACCCCTACCCAGTCTATTAAATTCTGATTTCTCTGATATCAAGCCTACAAAAGACCATGCCTGACCTCAGTCCAGGCTGTTCACACACAGCTCCAGCCCTTATTGATGGATTGGTAGGCATTGATAATGTAGGGAGATATCAGTGCTCGCTGAGGATGGATGCAGCTCTGCAAGAGGGTAAGGAGGTTAATACCAGATTATCTAAAATTGTTAGGGGCATTCAGCAATTTGGGGGAGTTAAGCTTGTAATGGAAAAGGAAGAAGGAAATGGCAACCCACTCCAGTATTCTTGCTTGGAGAATCCCATGGATGGAGGAGCTTGGTGGGCTACAGTCCATGGGTTGCAAAGAGTCAGACATGACTTAGCGACTTCACTTTCACTTTCAAGCTTGTAAAGGAGACTCGAGTTACTACGATGGAGACACTTAATGGGGAAAGCTTTCCTGCAGGACTAAGAATGAATGAAGTATTGATGTATGTGACAGTGTGGATGAAGCCAAAAGGCTGCTGTTCAATTGCTAAGTTCTGTCCGACTGTTAGCTACCTCGTGGACTGAAGAATGCCAGGCTTCCCTATTCTCTACTATTTCTCCTTGAGCTGGCTCAAACTCATGTTCATTGAGTCAGTGATGCCATCTCATCCTCTGTCCCCCACTTCTCCTTCTGCCTTCAATCTTTCCCAGCATCAGGGTCTTTTCTAATGAGGCAGCTCTTTGCATCAAGTATCGGAGCTTCAGCTTCAGTCCTCCCAGTGAATATTCACGATGGATTTCCTTTAGGATGGACTGGTTTGATCTCCTTGCTGTCCAAGAGACTCTCAACAGCATAATGTAAACCATGATGAAGTGAAATCACCCAGACACAGAAGATTACGTATGTTCTGATTCCATTTCCATGAAGTGTCCAGAGTAAGGAAATTTCTAGAGAAAGAATGTATGTTGTGGTTGTCAGAGTTTGAAGAGAGGGGCTGCAAAATGGACAGCTTTGTGTCAGAGGTGATGAAAAAGTCCAACAATTAGTGATGATGGTGGCACTGCCTTTCTACTAAAAACCACTGAATTATACAGTTTACATGAGTGATTTTTGCGTATGTGAATTATATATCAGTAAATTTGTAATAAGAATATTTTTCAAAAGATATATTATTGGTTCAGTGTTCTTTTGAGTGCAAACAAAGGGGATACTATTCTATTCACTATGATATTCTTAAAATTAAAAGTTTAGGCATTCAGCCACAGGTAATGGGCTACTGTAATCTTGTAGCCAACTTTGAACTTCAGAGAACAGGAGTTCACAGGGTCTTAATTACCAGGTGACCATTTCCATTAGCTCTCTCCCAATCTATCCCAGCCTAGCACAGTCTGATGTAAAGTATCATAATCCAACCAAAATTTTGGTCATGTACAATGACAAGTTTCAAACAGAGATTCAGAATCTAAGGATAATAAATCATAGTCTTACAGAACTGTAATTCCGAAAAGATACATGCACCCCTATGTTCATGGTGTCACTATTTACGATAGCCAAGATATGGAAGCGGTGTAAATATCCATCAACAGATGAGTGGGTAAAGAAAATTATATATACAGTAAAATACTAGTCAGCCACAGAAAACAATGAGATAATGCCATTGGCAGCAACATAAATGGATGCAGAGATTATCATACTATGTGAAATAAGTCAGACAGAGAAAGATCAATATCATGCACTGTCATTTACATGTAGAATCTATAATACAACATGAATGAACTTATCTACCAAGTGGAAAGAGACTCACAGACGTAGAGGGCAGACTGATGGTTGTCAAGGGGGTGGGGTGGTGGAGAGGGACGAATTGGGAGTTTGGGGTTAGCAGATGGAAACACACACATATATATAGGATGGATAAACAAGGTTCTACTGTAGAGCACAGGGAACTATACTCAGTCAGTTCAGTTCAGTTGCTCAGTTGTGTCCGACTCTTTGCAACCCCAGGGACTGCAGCACGCCAGGCCTCCCTGTCCCTCACCAACTCCCCGAGCTTACTCAAACTCATGTCTGTTGAGTCGGTGATGCCATCCAACCACCTCATCCTCTGTCGTCCCCTTCTCCTCCCGCCTTCTATCTTTCCCAGCATCAGGGTCTTTTCCGGTGAGTCGGCTCTTCGCATCAGGTGGCCAAAGGATTGGAGTTTCAGCTTCAGCATCAGTCCTCATTCACTCAGTATCCTCTGATAAAGCATAATGGAAAAGAATATGAGAAAATGTGTGTGTGCGTATATATATATAATATGTATAACAGAGTCACTCTGTACAGCAGAAATTAACACAGCATTGCAAATCAGCTATACCTGAATAAAATAAATTTGAATTTGAATAAATCCTGATCCTGGCATTTGGTGTGTTTGAATGGTTTGTGGGTATCCCCTCACTTAGTTATACCACTGACCACGTGCAAGAGCTAATGTCTTTATGCTTTAAAGACGGATGAATTAAGGGACAGACATAGTGAGTCCCTTGTCCAGAGTCACACATCCAGAGAAGGGGGAAAGAGAAAGAAAGAGAGAGAGAGAGAGAGAGAGAGAGAGAGAGAGAGAGAGAGAGAGAGAGAGAACGTTTTTCCCATGGGATCTGACTTCCAGGCTCAAACTCTTTGTACTGATTAGTTGAAATTGAAAAGCCTCCAGGAAGACACCTCTGCGGGTCATTTCCCTGCTGGTTTGTATTTCATCACTCAGCACACCCCTGAGGGATGGCTCACACACTTTTCCTTCCCAAAACAGCTTGAAATCCTTCATTATTTTATATGTATTTGTATCATGAAGTCAAGGGCAAGACACGATTTCCATTAGAAACCCACTTTTCTGTTTTAGGAAGAAAGACATACCAGGGTGGCAAGCTGGTCTTTCATTAAGGCCGATATTTTTAAATTATATTAATGCACACAGGTGTATGCAGTTTTCAAATAGAAAAGTATCTAATGAGTCACTGTTTCTTTTTTCGTTTTGCAGAACAATGGTTCCCTAGTTTGGTGCCAGAATCACAAGCAATGTTCAAAGGTATGTGCCCTACAACTGTATCAATATTTTTTTTTAAATTAATTTTGGAATAAGTGTAGAGTCACAGGAAGCTACAAAGCTAGTAGAGAGAAATCACATGTACTGTTCGCCCTCTTGCCACCAATGTTTATACCTTATATATTCGTAGCACAGTATCACAAGCAGAAAATCATCATTGGTACAAGGGATGCATTAATACAGTTATGTAAGGTTTTTATCACACGTATAGATTCTTTTAATGTAGTAACTGCTGCAATCAAGATGTATGTATCAGTATTTCTATATATTACCTGATTTGTCTCTCCATTCTCTAGTTATTTTAGTCAAAAATGTTTTTAAGGAGAAAACGTCTTCTGATTCCACCAGAAGACTTAATGAATTCGACTTACAGCTAAGTTATTTTGTATGTGTTTACTTTGTGTGCAGGACCTGCTCGTTAAGTAATTCGATTCTTTAAGTAAGCAGTCTCTTTGCTATTTCTGAGTATTTCTTGTTGCACTCTCAAGTTCTAAATTTCACATTATTTCATTCATATGTTTGATAGCATAAATTAGTCCCAAAACATCATAAGCTATAAGAATCTGTGTGAGTGTATATATGTAATATACATGTAGGTATATGCTTCAGCTCTAGTCTGAAAGTTGGCTTTATATCTGATAGTTTAAGTGAATACAGTTGAAACCTGCTGTACATACTGGAGTGCTTTGTGATCATAGTAGAGTTTGCTGAAATTTCTTTCGTGGGTGCTACTATTAGACTGAAAATCGAAGCATTCTTTTATTTTACAGTCAAAATTGTATAATCATATGAATGTGAAATAATTTGGTGAAAGCAAGCTTTGCTTACCTCTGACTCTCTAGATTCTGGGAAGAAATGGAATGTCTGCTTTACAATCCTTTTCCTTTTTATATAGTATCGTAAACATTGGCCCTGATAAGACATTTTCTGGTATCTGTTATATTAATTGTTCTTCAACTAGTGTTGAATTTGTTTATGTC